>JAJAGP010002160.1:0-131952 GCA_025084515.1 Ancistrus triradiatus | reverse complement strand
TATATATATATATATATATATATATAAAATGTGTGTATGTGTGTATTTAAACATATTTGTGTGTGTGTGTGTTAAACAGCTTTTGGTGAATTCATTAATCTGAAACTGAAAAATAAGAAAAATCCAACTTTTAATTGGACTACATATGTACATACATAAATGTAGTCCAATTAGAAGTTGGATTTTTCTTATTTTTCCAGTTTCAGATTAATTAATTTACTAAAAACTATTTATTTATTTCTTTTATTTTTTTATCAGCTTCCATTGCATAGAAACACAAGTGCCCAGTGTAACAAGTGTAATCTAGTGTTTGACAATATGCCTGGCACACTAGATAACTGTATTCAAGCATATATTTCTAAAAGTGCCCAATGAAATGCATTATTACAAAGTAGTAAATGCATTTTGTTGAAACCTATTTGGTCCAGCAGTGATTTCACATGGATCCAGTTCTTTAAGTCACTCCCTAAGGCCTGCCTGAATATGTATACGAGTTATTCATATACTTGTCTCAGCACCAACGCTACCAGATTACCCTATCAGCTGATCCAGTCAGTGTTCCCTTGATGTGCAGCACCACAGATTCACACAAACAGTCAAATTGTGGAGAGGTGCATCCTGGTACCTCTTCAAGCTATGCTTACCCATAAACTCTGTGCACTTAAGCATAAGTATGCATCAGTCGTAACTAAATATTGTAAAGGGGTCTCCATATTCCATTTTCATCTTTTATAAGAATGAATCATTAAGGAAATTCTTTGTCTTTATGTCTCTCTATACAGCTGGACCTTCTCGTGCTATTAAACAGAGGGGCACAGGCGGACCCGTCCCTCGCCGAGAAGGTCGCAACAAAAAATCCAAGTCCAAGCGTGTGAAACACAATGAGTCATCTGATAGCACAACCTCACAGCGGAGACAGTTGTTCAGGCAAGAACTGCAGGGCTTGAATCAGACCTCGTGGTCTCTTTCAGACACCTCACAGTCCACCTTCCCCGTCGCATACCCGACAGTTATGCCAACGTATCCGCTCCAGGTATACCATGGCACCAGTGCAATGCCACCCAGAATGGATGCACCAGCCTCAGGATTTGGCGACGGCCAGTGCACTCCAGGTCCATGTTTCCCCATGCAACCCATGCAGCCCCAATATTCTGCACCTATGGTCACTCCAGTGGTGGCACTCGTGCTGCCCAATTACATGTTCCCGCAAATAGGAAGTGCCCCACGGCAGCCATTCTACCCAGATCAGGTGACCCTTCAGCTCTGCTTGTTTTGACATGTACTATATTTGTTATACAGTGATACCTCAGTTCTCGACCACCTCGGAACTTCGAATTTGGTCCTCAACCGATTTCAACTACAGAAATTTGTCTCGGTTCTCGTCGTTTGCTCGATACATGGCGCACTTGCTTAAACTTGTACGAGTCTAGCTGTGCGACTCGTTTCATCCAAAACTCGATTCACGATTCAGTACACAGTGATTCAGTCTCTTTTTCAGTGAAGATCTGCGATCTACTGAATGCTCTAGAACAGTTAGCTTAGCAGCTATGTTAGCGCTCTGAGTTAACCAATAGAGCAAGTGTTTTCTTTGCCTTTTCACTTTAATGACATGAGATTGTTCAATTATTTTATTATAGTGTAAGATTTGTGTCATGTTTTTGGCCAACTGTAGGTTAATGTAAGTGTTCTAAACATTAGTTTACTTATCAGTGCTTATCATAGGCTATGATACAGTATAGACAGCTCTACCAAACACTCATTAAACTTATCTGTTCATGATACATTTAACTTATGATGGATCTGTGGCAACATATCCCCATAGTAAATCAGGGAGCACCTGTACAATACAACTGCATTAATGCATATAATGCCTTATACAGTGTGGACTTTCTGGGGGTCTGGAACAGATTCATTCAGTTCACATTTTGACAAGAACCGAGGTACCACTGTATTAGATATTAATATATTATGTATTAGATATGGTGATGTAATTTTGTAAAATGTGTTCATGCCTGAGTTTGGAATGCTATATATAAGGTCAAAATTAATGTGAACTTTATTATTTCTCCTGCAGACTATGTTCCCGCCTCCTCAGGGTTCATTCCAACCCCAACCGACTTTTCCTGTCCAGACTCCATTTACCACACAGAACCCATTTCCAGCTCAACCCTTTCCTTTTACGCACTCAGACAAGCAACCAAAGCCCACGGAGCCGGAAATGAGGTACGGGCCATCTCGGAGCTCCACTCCTCAGTCAGCTGGTGGACGAGAACCTTCATCTCCACCCCTGTTCCAGTCACGGTGTAGCTCACCTCTGCAGCTTAACCTTTTGCAACTGGAGGAGAGTCAGCGATCCAGTGAGAGACCGGACACTGCAGTGCCCTCTGCTGGTAGTGGCGCTCAGGGGAGCTTAGCAGTGGAGAAAGGAACAAACTTTATCACGCAGTTGGGCAAGAAGCAGGTACGGATTTTCAGTATAGCAGTTCTCAGGAATGTGTTTATAGTCTTGCATTTCTGTGTTCCCACAGAACCTGTGAGCACACCTTGCTCCTGATGTTACTTGCACGTACACGCAGTAAATCTTGAACTTATTAAAGATAAGCATTGACATTCACATGCCACCTTAACATGAGCATGTACTGGGTTACAGCCTTTCAAATATTAACGACCAGTTTTCACAATCTGACAGTGGAATTAGTGGAATCAGTCCTGTAACACATGCCAGTAACACAAAGCCTATTTTCTAATAATAATATAATAATATAATATAATAATAATTATAATATCTCATGCAATTTATTGAATAATATATTGAAATTGTAATATATTATTTGTATTGTTCACCCCGGGGAAAGAAATCTAAATTCAGAATACTGTTTCTGCTGAGTGAGTATTTCTGTGTATTATCAGGATTTGCAATGCAAAGTCGAAAATCGTAAACCATCCATCATAGTTTTAACTGATCAGGTATCACTATCTCTGTGATTATAGTGACATCCAGCATTTCCACCACTGAACAAATTAACAAAATATCGTTAGGTCATTTGACATATCTAAAGTGCCCCAAAGTGAGCGTGTGTTTGTGTGTGTGCCCCTCCAACCCCAACCCCTCCACAAATGATCAAGCAGGATGGAAAGTGAGGAAATTGAACGTAAACACAGATGACTAACTGACTTAAAAAAAAAACACAAGCATTGTTATTTCCTCCTTCCACAAGGGGGCGTTCAGGCATATACAGTGGGGGAAATAAGTATTTGATACACTGCCGATTTTGCAAGTTTTCCCACTACAAAGAATGGAGAGGTCTGTAATGTTTATCTTATGAACACTTCAACTGTGAGAGACAGAATTAAAAAAAATCCAGAAATCACATTGGATGATTTTAAAATAATTAATTTGCATTTTATTGCATGAAATAAGTATTTGATACAACAGAAAACCAGAACTTAATATTTGGTACAGAAACCTTTGTTTGTAATTACAGAGGGCAGACATTTCCTGTAGTTCTTGACCAGGTTTGCACACACTGCAGCAGGGATTTTGGCCCACTCCTCCATACAGATCTTCTCCAGATCTTTCAAGTTTTGGGGCAGTCGCTGGGCAACACTGAGTTTCAACTCCCTCCAAAGATTTTCTATTGGGTTCAGGTCTGGAGACTGACTAGGCCACTCCAGGACCTTGATATGCTTCTTACGGAGCCACTTCTTAGTTGTCCAAGAGGTGTGTTTGGCATCATTGTCATGCTGGAAGATCCAGCTATGACCCATCTTCAATGCTCTTACTGAGGAAAGGAGGTTGTTGGCCAAAATCTCACAATACATGACCCCACCCATTCTCCCTAAATGTAGGAATTACCTCAAAATGGTTAGAGGGGAATTTACTTAAAGTAAAACAGGAAAAAAACCCTAAATTAAAAATGTCACTTAAAAATGTGACTTAAATTACATGGTGAGGCAGAGCAGAGAGCTGGGACTTGGACTGGTGAGCTGTAGTGTAAAACCTTAAAGTGTATCAACTGCAGTCTTGCAGCTCCCAGTATTTAAACTGTCAGTTGATAAGTGAGATCATCCAAGTGCTTTTTGGCATATGTGTCATGAGCGAATACATTACTTAAATTGTAGGACCAACTGCTAATAAAAACTTAAGTATAAAAGACAAGGGGAGGGTATTGTTAAGTTAAAGCTCGGTACATAAACCTTCTTCTTTTGTATGGTTTTGCAGGATGCTGCAGGTGATCTCCACTACTGTGATGCTCTCTCATCATCCAGCGATTTCTTGGACATCCTCATGCTGGAGGACTCTCACTCTGGCACAGGTTCAGCCACATCTTGCTCCATGGGCTCTGCATTTAATGGCTGTGGAATATCAGCTTGTGGAAGTGGAGAATCTGCTAGTGGAACCGGTGAGTATTAAACACCATGTTTACTACTTTTCTCTTCAGTGTTATTTTACAATCTCCATGTTGTGCCAGTCAGCGTCACTCACTTTTGTGGCATTATGTATCATCAGGTGATCAAAATAAATAATCAAAACGTGGAAATTGGAAACTTTAACCATGACGAGTCTGCTGTTAACAAACCCAAAATAATCTGTTGTTGGGAGAGTGATGATGTTATGTAAGGAGTTGTAGCTGACTAAAAAGTTTGCGGACTATTATACTTTAAGTACAAGGATTGCTTTAATAAGCAGCAGTTTTCTCCCAAGACATATCTGCGACTTACAACTTATACAGCCTTACAGTCCAAACTGGTGTTGGTTAAGGGTTTTGCTCAAGGACCCAACAGTGGTAGCTTGGCAGAGGTGGGATTGGAACCCTGGACATTCTGGTCCATAGTCTAGTAGCTTAACCACTAGGCTACCACAGTCTGTATTTTATTTTTCTATTGTAGAACAACTTGCGTTATTTGGGTCACTGTCTTGTTGCATGACCCATGATCTGTTAAGATTCAATTCACAGACAGATGTCCTGATATTTTCCTTTAGAATTTGCAGGTAGAATTCAGAATTTATTTTCCAATCAGCTATGGCTGGCAGTCCTGGCCCAGATGCGACAAAACATGCCCATGTTTCACAGATGGGATAAGGTTCTTATGCTGGAATGCAGTGTTTTCCTTTCTCTAGGTACAACGCTGCTTATTTAAACTAAAAAGTTCTATTTGGTTCTCATCCGTCCACAAAACATTTTTTCCAGTAGCCTTTTGGCTTGTCATTGTGATCTTTAGTAAACTGCATATGGGCAGCAATGTTCTTTTTGGAGAGCAGTGGCTTTCTCCGTGCAAGTCTGTTTCACTCACTTGTTGTTCATTGTTCTTATGATGGTGGACTCATTAACATTAATGTTAGCCAACGCGAGAGAGGCCCTCAGTTGCTTAGAAGTTACCCTGTGTTCATTTGTGACCTTGCAGACTTTTACATATTTTGCTTTTGGACTGATCTTTGTTGGTCAATGATATTTAGGTCATATTTGTGCAGAAAGATTGAAGATTAAAAACGTAGCCGATGAGGTTAAATTAGTTTACATACCTAATCTAATTTAAATAAAAACAAGGGTATTTCTGTACTGCAGAGCTTGATAAATGATCTCTACCTGTAATCTGTCATGTTACTGAAACGTTTTAGGAGCACTGTGATAAAGCTGTTTAAGTAAACTGGTGCAACATGTAATATTATTGCTTCCCAGCATTAGGGACCATGGTATAATCCTCGCATCCGGTTATTTTGTGTGTTTCTTCCTGTGTCAGCGTGCAATTTCCTCCCACTTACAACAAACGTGTCAGTAGGTGGATTGTCTACTCTAAATTGGCATAGGTCTGAGTAAATGTAAATGAGTCAATGCGTGTGTGGAGTCCTGTTCCAAACCCACAGAAACCATAAAAATGAATACTGCAGTTAATACCATAAATGGAAATGACACATGCAAAAAACTTTTGGCTCTGGTTGGCACTGTCATGGGCCACAGTTGTTCTGTGTGAAGCCTGCATATCCTTCTCGTGTTCATGTGGGTTTCCCCTGGGTACTCCAGTTTCCTTTCCTTTTATTCAAAGTGACCTGAGGCTGGATTGTGTATACATCAGTGTTTGGTTTGTTGTGATGTTTCACTTGTGATGTTTTGTGTTCAGCCTTCAGATGTGGGGTTATTCATGTTGGTGTCATTCATACCCAGTGGTAACGTGTGGGCCTGCTTTTACAGGTTGTCCCTTTAGTATAGCATTATAGGAATAAAAATAAAAAAGCAAAACAAAAGGTTTTGCTTATAGAACATGTTCAGTATGTCCCTCATTATTACCATCACACAAAACTAGCTGTTTTACCCTGTTAACATTTGATTAATAAGAGTTGTAGTGTTATCACTTGCCTAAATAGTATGCTGACACACATGATCTTGCACAGATTCATCGTGCTCTGTAAAAACTATACATGATCCCCACGATGCTGGTCTTGTAAGACACCTGTAGAATTTAAAAGATGGCAGGGTTTTACCAAAGCTTATAATTCAGCATGCTTTGTTTCTCATGCTCTATCTTCATCTCTTTTGTCTAGCTTTCTCTCATACAGGGAGCAGCCACACCAGTAATAACAGCAGCAACTACTTTGGCAGTGTGGACTCTTCTCAGAAGTCTCATAAAGCAAAGAGGCCTGGGGGCAGTGTTTCGGGGACCATGCAAATAGAGCAGAACGAAAGTTTGTTAAAGTACGTGCTGCAGGATCCTCTGTGGCTCCTCGCCGCCAACGTTGACAAGACTGTTATGATGTCATACCAGCTGCCCTCTCGGTAAGCAAGAAAACCAAACACCTAGTAGGACCTTTAATATTGTGTCTCTGCCTATTACTAGTTCTACAGCTGATCGGAACAACCAAATTACATTTACATTTACAACCTTTAGCAGATGCCTTGCCACAACCTTTCAATCAATTGTGGGTTAAGGGCAGTTGCTCAAGGACCCAACAGTGGCAGCTTGGCTGAGGTGGGATTTGAACCCTAGACCTTCTGGTCCATAATCCAATACCATAATCCAAGGCCGGCATAGTCCCTATTAGTCTATTATGACCCCTATCACATTTCACCCATGCCGCCCAAGGAGGTTGGGTCCCTTTTTGAGTCTTGGTCCTCCCAAGGTTTCTTCCTAGAACTAGGGAGTTTTTCCTTGCCACTGTCGCCCTAGGCTTGCTCAATTTGGGATTGGACGTAGTTATTAGGAGATAATCTAAACTTGTAAAGTTGCTTTGAGACAATGCTCCATTGTAAAAAGCGCTATATAAATAAATAAAATAAATCTGACACCTACTGATCGTAAAACAATTAACCTTTGTGGGACAGTTTGCAATTATGGGTGGTTCTTTCCTTGAATTTCATTAATATGTATGACAAGTATAACCTTGCAGTGTTTTTGGGTAATGCAGTACAAAGTAACTCATTACAGTAATGTAAATAATGTTTCTTTACTGATTGCGGATTACTTTTTGGCTGCTATACATGTACTTTCTAGTTGGTACAGTCTAATATGGGTTTTATGGAGAAACTAAGAAGTAAAATACTGAAAAGGTAATAGGACTGGAATTAGGTTTTCCAGGAAGTAATGAGTAAAGTATTCCCAATTACATTCTGAAAGAATTTGCCAAATTAGTAATTTGCAATAATTTTTTGAGTAACTACCCCAACACAGCTGATTCATCTGAATCTGACAACATTTAGTGTCTTGCTACACTGTTGTGTGTGCCCTGGGCACCAGTAGGATCTTTTTTCCAATTTGGTTTTCCAATTTTAAGTGCTGTCCTGTAACAATACCCACATTAAGGCAAGTGGATGCATGTAGATTGGAATTTAAAATTTATACCCAACTAATTTTGGTATATTTTTGGTATAATTTTGGTTGCTTGTCATCCAGTGTGTTGTACTTTTAAAAAGTATTTTGCTTGTCCATATGTATTTCTTCATGTGTTTATAGTTTGTAAATGTAACGTGTGTATGTCATCTCCCCTCAGTGATGTCCAGCAAGTGTTGCGGGAGGACTGGGAGAAATTAAAGCAGATGCAGAAGAGTCAGCCACGTTTCTCTGAGGAGCAGAAGAGGGAGCTCGCTGAGGTTCACCCGTGGATGAGAGGAGGAGGTCTGCCCAAAGCCATTAACGTTGAGGTGAGTAGTAAAAGGAAAGATGCTTTACAAACAAACAGATGGGCATTTAAATCCAGTCCAAAAACATCACAACCATGACCAAATGTAACCAAAAACTGAGGAACGTAAAGTATTTAGAATCATCTGGAATTCGTCCCATATCTGAATATACGGAACATAAATTAAGTGTGCAAAGATTTGAACTCAGATGTTCTCCTAGTGATTTAGTACTGGCCCAGAAATGAATGGACTTGTTAACTGTTCCTTAAAAGTTGCTTATATGTTGAAATATAGTATGAAATATTGGAGTGTCAAAGTTAATGCATTGATCATTTTAAAGATGCCATAATAAATCATTGTTTGCTTCTTGATACCGTGAAGCAACCCTTAGTTGTGGGCTTTGTCCAAGTGAAATTCACTCTTCACTACAAATTCACTCTTATTCCTACATTCTACATACCATATAATATCACTAATCCTATAGTGCTGGTGAGTAAGGATGGGAAGTGAATTCAGACACTTCTATATAGGTTCTCTTATGGTTTTGCTCATTACTGTGCGACAGCGAATTTCTTCTCACTTTCATGCTGAAATGTATTGTGTAGCCAAATGGAGATAATCAGAAAGAATGAAGATCACTATTAATTGTGTGTGCTGTGTGTTGTGAAGGCGTGTGTTGGCTGTAAGGGTGTGTCAGAGACGCTGGTTGAAGAGGAGCTCCCAGACCTGCACATGGGGGAATCTGAAGTTAGTGATGCCACAGCAACCCCAACAGAGCAGGAGCGATGAAGAGTGCATGTGCATAAACAAACACACGTGTAAACTTGTAAATACATTTTGAGGTGTAGAATAGAACTACAGATTTTATAGTGCTCTATGAAAGTGTGTGTGTCTGTGTGTGTGTTTTGAATCAAGTCATAAACTTACCATGGTGAGGACCAAACCTTCAAACAAGGAGACCAGGATGTGTTTCCTCGTGGGGACATTTTGCTGGTCCTCATAAGGAATTGTTTTTTACTAAAACTATCAATTTTATGTGAAAAACCAAAAAAAAAAAATATTTGCTTTAGGTTACTGAGGTAAAGGTTAGGTGTAGGTTGTAGGTGTAGCATCAGTTAGCTGCAGTGATATGTTAATGGTAATCCACACATTGACAGAAAGTGGAAGAAAGAGTGTGTGTTTGTGTGTATGTGTGTCTTTGTGTGTAGCGCTTCTCAAAGCTGTTTCTAGACACTGTCCGTGAGACTGAGCAGTATTTCTTCTGTACACGATAGTTATTTTATGATTTCTATTTCGAATTGACATTGTGGACCACATGACATTTCCTCTGCCATGCGTCACTGTTTGTGTCATAGGATGACACCCTACAAATATCCTCATCAAATACCTCATCATGCAAGGGAGACCAGGTTATCTTCTCATACTTTCCACACCTTTTTATGTATTGTGGGATCAGTAGGTCATTATGTTAACTACATACCAAACAACATTAGTGGGTAAGCTTCCGCATTGTGCTGGGCAATATGCTACACTGGATTTGCCACCAGTTAATAACAATCCATTCACGATAGGGTTTTTATTACTAATTTTTAAAATGACATTTTTTGTTGTTTGTTTTTTACAGGTATTTAACGACCGCATTACATTCTGTGAAACCGGTCGTTGATCAAAGTGGTTGTTGACCGGATATTATCATAGTCAGGCTTTTTATTCTACTGTAATGTATATATGATATAAAGGGAACTTTCAAAAGAAAACTGTGTGCAAACAATGCGTACATGCGTCAGAGATGTTGCTGAAGCCTAAATTGCTATACATATCACTTCCTCCAGGAAATGCACAACACCATGGTTCTTCATTTACAAGCACCCATTAACAATCACAGACTGTGATTACAAAACAAAATTCCAATTTTCTCTACTACTGGCTATGAAATCAGACCAATTAGATGCACAAAACTAGTGTTCTACTTTTAAATAGCACTCTCTGATGTTGGAAATATTAACAGTGAGACAACTTATCCTTGTGAAAAGATGCCCTGGTCTCCCTTATTGTACCAACGCATGTGACTAGGAGAACTTGGAAAAGTCTGTAGATATGACTTTTATTGTAATTCTTATATACAAAGGGCATGGCAGCAGGTAGTGTTGGTGCTTCACAGCTCAGGGGCCTGGGTTTGATCCTCGCCTCTGGTCATAGGATGTGTTCTCCCAATGTCAGCTATTCTCCCCTCGATTCCACCCAATTCCAAAACATGCCCAGTAGGTGCACTGACACTGTGATATACCGGTGCACTACCCTCACTGGAATAATGTGGTAGATGTGGAATGGTGGCCATTTTAAGTATGGACCAAGCTTTATGCTGCATAGGTAGATCAGAATTTTTAATTGCATTTTTAATTGTGTCTTAATTTATTTTTCAATGAGCAAGTACATTGGAGAGAGTAATAGTGGGTAATGAAGCTCTCAAAAACCTATGTGAAGTTGGCATCCTTGTGAGGTTCAGGAGTTTGAGGCCCTAAATGAAGTAACAGGGGCATAAATATTTTACTTCTAAATAACTGCATAAGCACAAACACTGAATTTTAAAACAAAAACCACAACATGGCTTAAACAGAACCATTTTCACACCTGCATGATCATGCATGTGACGCGAGGGAACCCCTGGTCAGACACCCTCTAATGACCCAACTGCCACAAATCAAGGAACTTTAGAGGCTCAAAGGAATGGGGTATCCCTCAAAGAGGTGGACAGAGACGGACAACGTTGACCTTTGACAGAGCCAAAATTCAAGTACCAGTACTACAAAGTTTTCATTGAAACGGAGTTGGCATCTTGCCCTCAAGCCATCAAGCCAGAGTGGCTCCATAAATAGAGCACTGGATCCTAATGTTGAACAACCCTGGTTCATATTCCAATCCAGCAGCATATCGATAGACCAGTGTAGATGGTGGCCTGAGGGCAAGGTGCTCCATGTATAGCACAGCCTCCCTTGGGGAAGGCCAGAGGAAGAGGTGCCACTCCATCATAGCATTCATTGAATCTGGGTCTCAACCTTTCTTGACTCTGGGTTCCACCTCATGTTCTCATTGACCATCTGTCTGTGTTTGGCTTGCCAGGAGTCTGATTGGTTTCCAGAATTCCTCAGTAGCTGAGGAACCTGACCAGGGGTGCCACTGAATGACAATAGGTAGTGCCAACTTCACAGAGGATTTATCAGTTTCCAAAACCGAAATGAATGCTTTGAGAATTGAATAAATTGTACTGACGAGGTTACATATTATATTCCAAACTCTGCCATCCTACCATACTAAGCAGCATGTCAGAATAGTATGTATTACTTTGCAAGTCTGCTTAGTACAGTAGTATATATGGGATGTAACCACTGTAATGTATGTCTTTCACCTTCTCTTCCCTTCCCCTATATCAAGCACAGCACTTTTTATACTGTGAACTGGTCAAGGTCCCAAAGTTTCCACTGGGGAAAAAGTCGATTTGTAAGTTAATGAAATATGAAATGTTATTTAAGAAGACATTTTCTCTTCCCCAAGTGTTTGCACGTAAGGAATCTTTATTTAGCTACACTAAATACTTGTGTCCAGTTTTATTGTAATACAATGTTTTGTTTTAAATAAATGTTTATTTTTTAAGAACAAAATCATTTTCCAGTATTTTTTTCTTCATCTTAATTAAGCCATTGAATTAAAAAACAATAATACCAATAGGTTGCTATTAAGAAAGGTTTGACAGTTAATTTAAAGACAAGACAAATAAATGTCACAGATAAATCATGATGGAAAGCTCTTTACAAGATAGTCAGTTGCTCACAGTTAACTGACAAAATTCTTTAAGAATACGAGTAACATGAGCTGTGTTTTCCTTCAAGTTAAGAACGTTAGAAATGTAAGAACTGTTAGAAAGAGGTTTTAGAAAGTCTGTAAAAGACAGCATTACAGTAATCTAATCTACTTCTAAGAAATGCATGGGTAAACCTTTTCTGCAAGCCCTTTATATAAAATGGCTTAACCTTTTGCAGTGTTTCTCGGGTTTCTAAAATACAACCATGAAACTGTTCTTCCTGTGAGGGGAAAAAAGTTGATGCTGCTGCTGGTCTGAACAGTTCGTGCTGCTGAAGTCCTCATCTGAGAATAACTCCCATCAAAAAACTTACGTGGAACACTGAGTTATACTGAAAAGGTTGATCTGACAGGTCATGCCGAGGTCACATTGGAACATAGGAAGTGCATCAAATCTCAGTTGATCAGCAGATTTACATTCACTCTTAATGTATTAGATCATTGTTAGATTTGTGTACGTAACTGTTATTCAAATTGTCATGTAAACAAGGTACTCTAATCCAATACAGGAAATTAAGTTCAGTAATCCAATAAAGCCAACTGGAATTTAGCCTGTTAATCTTTTGTAAAGTGCATACTTTATATTCTAAATTATACTGGTTGTATTTCTACATTTGTGCACACGCAAAGAGAAAAGAGTCTGCCTCAGAATGGATCCACTGTATTAAATAATACACCAGTGGCATCTATAGAAAATCCTACTCTTTCAAAATCCTCACCTTTGCCATATCACCCTGAAAATTTAAATTAATTACATTGTTTTTCCAGCTGTATTTATAATCCTCTACATCAAAGTAAAAATAACACAAAACACAATTTTAAAATTTAATTACTACATTTACAGCATTTAGCAGATGCCCTTATCCAGAGCGACTCACAAGTGATACAACCTTACAATCCAAGCAATTGTGGGTTAACGGTCTTGCTCAAGCTTACCCAACAGTGGCAGCTTGGCAGAGGTGGGATTTGAACCCTTGACCTTCTGGTCCAGAGTCCAGTACCTTAACCACTAGGCTACCACAGTCCCTTTACTAAAATTTTATGAATATTTACTAAAATACCTCATTTGTTTATGTAATCAGACCCTGAAGAGTAACCAGTATAAACTTGCTCAGGTACAATCAATCACTCTTCAGACCTTTAAAACCAGACTAATCTGATATCAATTGTAGTGGTTTTAATTACTTCACAATAAAACTGGAAATCCCTTGGGGATTCTACTACTAGTAGTCAATAGTAACACAAAGAATTCAGCATGATTGGAAAGGTGCTTTCAAAACGGTTCCATTATGTGAAAAGGCACACGGTATTAGATGGATACAAACATTTTCTGAGGCTTCCCTATTCCTAATTTTCCCCCAGAGTACCGTCCAGGGTGTTATTAAGCATTGGAAAGAATGTCACCCCGTTAGCACCTTTTCTAAACTGGGCCATACCTCCAAACTGCCCAGAGCCAGGAGGACATTGATCATGGAAGCTAAGTGGCCAGTAGCAACATTGACTTAAGATCTTAAGTTGAAATTGGTCAGCCTGTGCATGTCACAACAATCTAACATGTTTTACAAATACCTGGTCTCTAAGGCACGATAATGAGAAAGACGATTCTTCTGAAAAAGTGCCACAAAGATTTTTCTTTGCACTTCTGGTGATCAGATGAGACCAAGACTGAACATTTTGGAATGAAATCCAAACATCATGTTTGGCAAAAACACACTACACCGCCCAAATACATCATGCCTACTGTGACAAATTTTGACTAAATTACTTTGAGGGGGTGTTTTTCTTCCATGGGGACATGGCAATCGGTCAAGTACACCCAAATGATTGAGGAAAGCCTGCAGAGGTCTGCTAGGCAGCTGAAGAGGGGCAGGTGGTTCAGCTTCCAGCTCTACAACCATCGTTGGTCCTTGAATAGCCCTAAATGATGGAGTTCTGACCTAAACACAATAGAAAATACGTAGATGCTCTTGAAGAGAGAAGTCCAATGGCACACACCATAAAATGTGTCTGAATTGAATAATTCTGCAAGAAGGAATTGGTGACCATTCCCCAATCTAATTGTGCAGACATATCCAAACAGGCTGTAATTAAAGTAATCGGTGTCTATATGAAGTATTAACTCAGACGGGGCTGAGCCCAACCCTGTTATGCTACGTTTTTCATTTTGAATAGGCTAATTTTCATAACACAATGGCGCTTTTTTTTGTTATTTGAATCTTCTAAAGCAAAGTGTGTAAATAAAGCTGGAAATGTTAATTTATTAACTGTTTTTCATGTAAGACTGTATGACAAAATGGTGGCTATGCCAAAAAGTTTGTACAATTTCTCTAGCCACTGTACAGGACAATTTAGCATGTTGTTGTAACAATTATAACACACCGACCAGCTGTGCTGACTTTGGCCAGCAGAGGGGGGCCTAGACACACGCGTAGAAGAACTGCAGTCTCGCGATCGCACTTGGACTTCATATAAACATTTAAGCACATAAAACGGTAAGAGCCTTGCTTAATCTTTATCTAGATTGAGCCAGTAATATGGGTATTACGCCTGGAATTTGTAACTTAAGTGTTTATTCAAAGTGAGAACTTGAGAAGAGAAAAGGGAAGTACAATAGAGCTTCAAACATAATCTGAAGCATACAGGCATAGCGTCTCCATTGACAAAACAGTGGAAGCAGAATGTGAACTGAACGCCTCAACGACACCCAACATGACATACGCATAGGTTCCCCTTCCAACAAGTCATTTCATCAACTTTATGGCTTGCCCTACTAAACAAAGTTCATAAATGAATGGCAACTTTGATTTAGCACTTGGCATAGTCGCAGAGCCCTGTCCATAATCAATCAGACATATTAGAGAGAAGACAGCTTTAACAGCAAATGAACGACGTGTGTTTTGGGATGTCATTTTTGTGTCCACAAACTCATTTTAACTACTTTACACAGTGCCTATCAAAAATCTTCATACCCCTTACTCACTGTTTTGTCTTACAGCCTGACCTCAGAACACACAAAACAATATATTTTACAAACTTTATTTACATACTTTGCCTACCACATTAGTAATGAGGAAAAAAGGAAATTGACCTGAAAATCAATTAAAAAATGAAAAACTAAAATAATAGGGTCGGAAAAGTGATCAGCCTGATTTAGTACTTTGTAGAGCCATATTTGCAAAATTGTTCAAGTTCAGTCAGCTTTTGTGGTGACTGGCAAGTCCAAGTCCATCCCCAGATTTTCTGTCGGATTTAGGTCAAGACTCTGACTTGACCACTGAAGGACATTCACCCTCCTCCTATCCTTAAGCCACTGTTTACTTTTTCTTTTATTTTTTCTTTTTATTTAGCAGTTTGTTTAGGGTGGAAGGTGAACCTCCTGCCCATTTTCAGCTGTCTAGCAGAGGGTCACAGTTTTCCACAAGGAATTGGATGTATTTGGTAGCATCCAGTTTTCCTTGACCAGTTGCCCAGTTGCTGCAGTAGAGAAACACCCCCATAACATAATGTTGCCTCTACCATGCTTCTCAGTAGGTATGGTGTATTTTCAGTGGTGCGCTGTGTTTGGTTGTCGCCAAAGAAACCGCTTGGTGTTCAGTCCAAAAAGTTAAATCTTGGTTTCATCTGACCATAAAACATTTTGCCAAAAAAACAAGTGTTTTTTGTCAAAGCACAAACAAGACTCACAGGCATTTTCTCAGGAACGGCTTCTTTCTTGCTAGTCTATAGGCTAGCTATGTGTAAAGTTTGTGAGATTGTTGTCACATGCACAGAATGACCAATCTCAGCCATACAAACTTGCAAGTCCTTCACTCATACGCAGCTTCCCTGATATACTTTCCACTTCTTGATAATGCTCTGAACAGTACTCAAGGGGATCATTAAAGCCAATGAAATCTTCTTGTACCCTTCACCTAACGTCTGCCTTTACACAACTTTATCACAGAGCACTTTTCCATTTAATTTCCATTCCATGTTGAATTTTTTTGTTGCCAAGCACTAAAGCACTACTAGCAATGGAGTCTTTGAGGAGCAGCTGGTGTTATTCTGAAATCAATAAAACCACTACAGTTGATGCCAGGTGTGGGCCCATTAGCCTGGAAGGTGATTAGTTGTACCTGAGCAAGTTTATAATAGTTACTCTAAAGGGGTGATTACTTATCCAAACCAGGTATTACTAATTCAATTATAGTAAGTTATCAGAATATTGTAAAGTGTTTGTTTTGATTATGAGTGTTATAATGTGTAAATGCAGCTGGAAGAAGTTAGACATTATTTATTTTCATTTTCATGGTGTAATGTGACAAAAGCCAAGGATTTCAATAGGGCATGATGATGTTATATTGGTACTGTACAGTACTATTTAATTACTGGACACCATTGTTAAACTAACAGCTTTCATAACTGTCAAAAAGTTACCGAAAGAAATCAGATGACTGTTTACTGTTGCAAACTCAGTTTCCCAGTAATCAGATTATCATGTGATAAGTGTATGAAAACTTATTGTGAAAAAAATAAAATCTAACTGAAAATCTAAGTTTGCTATTATCAGATAATTTTTCACATAAGCTCAGTTTTATGATTTCACATGAAGTTTGGATCATATCAGGGATGAATGAAGAGGAATTTGTGTTTCATGTTGTTAATGTGGAGAACTGCACTTCGGTATTGCAGCAGTCTAAATACGCTGACCCACTATTGCAGAGCCCCAGTTTCAAGTCTGATCTAGCCAGTATCGTCAACTTTAGCCGGGCCTTCTGGGTGGATCTGACATCACATGCGGAATTGATTGGCTGTGAGTGTGTCTGAGGAAAAGGAGGCCAATCGGGGGATCATCCTTGCCACAATATCCCCTGCCAACCTTGTGATGGACTATTGTCCTGTGCAGGACACAGTTACTTGTGCACCCTGTGCTGATCTCCAGAAAAAGGCACTGGAGCCATTGTGAGCCATACCAGTCAATTACCGTGAGGTTATTTCATGCAACTTTTCAGTAAGATGTGTTATAAATCTGTTGCTGTCTGAGAAACGATCAACGACAGACTGAAGGCGTTTGACCTTTTATTTAAAGATGTGCCAGTGTGGTTCAGCAGTGTTGTAATGGATTGATAAATTCACGATTTGAGTTGTATTGAGAGTATGTATTTTAAAACCTGGTGAGAAGTTCCTCTCTACCAGGGCTAAGCATGGAGGAAGAGAAAGAGTGTGGGAGCATTTTTAGTAAGCTTCTTCACTGTGCTTTGGAGTACAAGAAAATATTGCAGAAAGCTTTATTTCTCAACAATATTTCTCAACAAGTCCATCAAGTTTGTTTTGTACTTGTCAGAGACCAGGTTTAACCACAAACACACACTAGCTGGGAGCTACTCCTGAACACTTTGAAGGCATTAATGTTGAGTGGGACAATATTGACTCTTCTTTCTTTAAAACAGAAAGCCTGCAAACTTAATAAGTCAAAGTATCCCATACTTTTATCTCATATATTAGTTAATTAAAGGCTGCGTGGTTTGCCATTTAGGGCATTGAAATTGTTAGCCTGGGAATGTATTTGCAAAAAATATGCTTAAAAGGAATTTTCTGTTTGCATTCATGGAACAATAAAACTAAGGACGTAGGCACGACTAAAATATGTCCACGTTAAACGTGTACAATGTATAGCTATTTTAAATGATTTCTCTTTAGTCGAAGGATCTGTGTTTTGGATTGTGGACGCTACCCGAGTTCTGTGTTAGCTATATTAAATCGGGCTGTTCTTTAATGAGTGTCTGGCATGAATTGGTTGTTAGATCCTGTGGAACTGCGCTTTGGTGCCATATGCTCAAAATGAGACGCTAGTTCAAACGGCATTGGCTTTTTACAATGCATATCCTATGTACAGCCCTTTAGTGTCCCTTTAAGCGTCGCTGAGGGTGCAGGTCTGGACGAAATGCGGAGAGGATGCAACTGGCTTTGATGAAAGCGGCGGGAGGTTTTCACACGGAGCCTCGTTCACACCTCTGCCAATTTGAGACCAAGGTGTTAAAGGTCCGGCAACACTAAAGTCCTCACCTTTCAGACGCCACCAAATCCAATCCGACTGACAAGAGGAATAGCTCTCCTACAATATCACAACTGTCCTGCAGCTCTCAAATGTGGATTTGAGAAGGTTAATACGTTTAAATTCGGATCTCTAAGCTGCATCAGATCATAGCGGAGCTTCAATTGGTTTGGAATTAAAAATGTTGATTGACATCTCTAATTAGTGAAGCCTGGATATACAATCTGCAGTAGCAATACACTTTCTGTACGACTATCATTATACAACTGCAAATCAGAAAACGTTAGGAAGGTATGGAAAATGCAAATAAATAAATCAGTGGTCCTTACATTTTACATTGACTTGTATTTCATTGCAGACATGTATTTCATTTCTTAATACACATCCCTTCCTGCATTTCAGGCCTGCAACACCTTTAAAAAAATCTTAATTTTCCACACTGTCCCAACGTTTTTTGATTTATTGTTTTGTATAATACTCATAACTTGACATTAGAATTAATTATTGTAACTGTGGACATCTACAAAAGTGAACGCCTTCATCAGAATCAGGTTTATGGCTAAGTAAGATTATGGATACATTTTCACTAAAACTAAGCAAGGGTTTTAAATGATTGCTTTTTTAAACTTACCTTAGAAGATCTACTACCTGTACCCCAATATATAACGTAATAGAGAGTATGCAATTTAGAAAACTGTACAGTTCTTTAACAAAATACTATGTAATATGCACTGTTTATCTTAAGTTCTGTATGATCATCTTAAATTATTGTAACCCATGAGCATCATGGATGTGACTGAATGTTTTAAAGAGGAATTCTGTGAATCTTTCCGTAAACAGACACACAATGTAGGTTAAAGGTTTTAAAATATTTGTGTTTTCGTATGCCATACTAAAGAACTGTCTACCATTAAAAACACTAATAGATGTACAGCTGGGTGCTTAGCTGCTAAAAAAAGAAAGCTTGAAAGTAATTTATGTTCTCACACATTATTTTGCAGGGTAATAACTCTGCATGGTATTGTCTTTACCTTTTTAATTCTAATAACAACACCCAGGAGTTAGCTTTTATTCCTGGCCTTTAGTAAACCGGGAAACATATAATAAAGTGGAGCTATTACTTTAATTACTGTATGTTAAACTGTTTTAGACAGAACGTATCCCTATACAGCAAAATAGCATGTTAATGTTAAACTTGACAGTTACACTTAGTCGTTTAGCAGAAGTCCTTATCCAGAGCAACTTACAACTAATAGAATTTTACAATGCAAGCAGTTGTGGGTTAATGGCCATGCTCAAGGACCCAACAGTGGCAGCTTTGGCAGAGGTGGGATTTAAAACCTAGACTTCCACAGTTCAGTAAGCCACCACAGTCCCACAGAGTCTAAGATATAAATTATATTGCAGAGGTAATTTCTAAGGTTGACCTAAATTATATGCTCATTGTAAATGGGCTACAGTCAAGTGAAACATTTGTAATGGTACATCATATATCAACACTGTTTGTCTTTATCTGTAAAATCTATAAATCTATCTATATTCAGTATAAATATACCTATTACATGAGCAAAGCATCTTGTTTATCCTTCCCTTGGAGTGCAGGGTATCTTGAAATGCATTGTACACAAGCAGAGGTACACCCTGAACATGTTAGATTTACCACACAACCTTCATGTTGTAAACACCCTGCCCTGGACTGAAACCAGACCCTCATGAACTGCCATTTCCACCAGCTGGCTCTTTCCACCGACCAACCAGAACTGCTTATAATATACATTATTCAATATATAAAATTTTTGTATGTTGCCCCCAGCGTCTCAGTGAGTAGAATCAGCATGGAAATGGCAGCATTGCAATGGGGTCATGTGATGAGTTATGGGAAAAATAAACCCAGCCACTGGGCATGCACAAGATGCTCCCAGAGCCGGTCCCATGCCCGGAAAAATGGGGAAGATTACATCGGTTAGAGGGCATCTAGCGTATAAGCAGTGCGTAATTTGTTGTGGTTACGCCAAACAGAAGCAGTCAAATTGGATTTTATATTAATTTCTTAACGCTTGTGCCATTGTCATGATTTTATGGCAGTATTTGTGAGGCTGGTAGACCCACTGCATTATTGAGTTTTTAAATCAATACAGTCATATCAATTCATGTAAATATACCAGATGTTTTTACTTTATTCCAGTTACAAACAATAAAGATAACATATATGGTTAATAGTTACCATTCACCTCTGTTAGATCATATTTGTAAATAACAGTGCTCTGTTTTTTGTAATAAAACATTTAAAAAGAGGGGAAATCATATATGGATGGAAGTACATGTTTATTATGAGCAAATCTAAATAAAAGAGGGTTAATATGTTTCTGGAAACCTTAATCTTTCCATTGTCCACTGCCTACATTTTGGCGCTTTTCTAATGACAAAAGCCGAACACAAGACAATAATATAGGTCCTTATATTATATATATATTATACTATTATCCTCATCTTATATATATTATCCTTATATAATATATATTGTATCATAGTTGTCTAATTAAACAAATTCTTATAATAAACTTGTATTATTATTTAAGAATCAAACTATTTAAACTGAAAGTAAGGGAGTCTGTGTCCTTAGGGTCCCTTGATTAAGTAGTATATGTAATTAAGAGGAACTGAATTGTATTTCATGACTCTGTGCTTCATTATTTTGGCAGTATGGTAAGAAAGCTTCATTTAAAACAAATCTTTACAAGTAGTATTGTTGGACAGTGAGTCCCACAGCACTGGGTGTTGGGAGAATGACAGCTGAGACTGTCAGGTCTCGATTAACAACCATCAGAGGTGTTGGATTTCTTACAAAGCAGACATTCTCACCTTTAGCCATCATAGCAAGGTGTGAAGATACCCCCTGTGATCTTGACCTCTCTTTATTTCACTTGGTAATACAGCTGTGTCTGGAGTCTAGACATGAACATCAATGGTGCCTCTGAAGTCCGATTGTCACAGGGTTGTAAAAGGTTGTAAAATAATACACAATATTATCAACAAAAATGTGGTTGTTGTAAACTGACTTGATTCAAATGACTGATTAGTAATTATGTGCAAAAACAGCCTTAGTTTAAGGCATGCATTTTAAATCATATCGGAATAAATTCGAATCTTTGCAGAAGATCAGCTAAGCTGTCAAGATTTAAATGACTCACTAATGGTTCATTAAATGAGTAGCGGTATGTTATATGTAACTTGATTAGCTGTAGAGTTTGTGGTTTGGAAATGCACTAAATGTAGATCATTTTGGGTATCCCAAACATTTGCAAACCCTAAGCAACCCAAAGAGTGGAATGGAAGTCCTAAACAACCAATAAAACCACTGTATGGGTCATAACATATTTTTAATGAAGAAATCATAAGGCATCAATAGTATATCTACAGCAACAACAAAATATTTACATTCTGATCTACAATATTAAGATATTAAGATACAAGTAAGCACTTCCTAAAAATAAGCAAATGGTGTCCTCTTAATTTAGCTTATACAAAAAAAACATTTAAATAGGCTACAAATATGCTGAAGTCCCTTGTTATTAGGCCGATTTCACAATGAAGAGCTTTTGAGAACTGTTACACACACACAGACACACACACACACAGACACACACACTTTTCATCTCCAGCTAAAATCATCCACGGTCCACATGCCCTGGACTAAATCTTGAGCTACACACAGTCCACACACAGAACCACTCCAAGCCTACCAGGGTCTCCAGACTGACTTAGAGTAGAAGATGGTAGGCAGGTTGTCCTGGGCGTCCCGGCTGTGCTCGGTATCCGTCTCATCCAGGTCTGAGCATATATCGTCGCTGGATGTGCTGGATGGAGATGGGGAGCGATCTGAAGGTCTTCCCGGTGCGCTTCCCTCACGGGGGGACAACGACGCACACACCGCCTCACCCGGCCAGGAGCCGACATTCCCATCGCCCATCAGGTCCGAGAGCAGATCCTGGAAGCGGTCCTCGTCATTCAGAGGCATGCACTCGAGCAGATGGTTAAGCAGATCTGCTGCAATGGTGGCATCGATCCCAGGGCAGTTTGACACGAAGGTGTGGACCTCATGCATGCACTGGATATAACCGGCTGCAAAGCGCTCACTGGCCTCACGGTTCATGCTGTCAGCTGATGGCAGACACACAAAAGCCTATCACACATCTAATCCCGTTCTAGGTTTACTAGCTAGTGTTAGATTTAATAACACACCATAAAGGCTTCCTGGTTGCCTGCTCACCTCTGGCTCTGTTTTGAAGAATGCTTTCCACGTGTTTCACGGTCATCTCCAAAACCTCAGCGTTCTCCATCTTTGTTTGCGCCTAAAGATGACACACGAATCGTTAGGGTCACCTGGTTGATCGTCACCAAAGCTGAAGCATCTGTCAGAGGCTGAACTTACGTCAGAGTCGGCCAGCAGCAGACGCAGCTCCTGTAAACTTTCGTTAATCCTGGCGCGTCTCTTTCTCTCCACCAACGGCTTTCTAGTCTGCAGAGAGAGTCGATCACGCGGCTTTTATTTATTGCAAAGCACCGCAAGAGAAAACGTGAACACGGTGTTCGTATATCATCTTCTCCCTACCTTTCTGTCTGCTTTGATCCCGTAGTTCTCATCCTCACTCTTGCTGTTTCGGGAAGCAGGAGCCATGTTGCTGTGTTCCTGAAATCCAAGGCGCTCTAAGTAAACAGGCTGTGCCGTTAGCGCTACTGAATGGAGGGCAGATGGCCGGCGAGGCGAGCTCAGTCTGAAACAAAGCTCCACACACAGCGCTAACGAGCGACGCGGTTATTGTGCACAAGTGCCTGAGAGAGGGGGCATTTATGGAGCCTCATTTCCATGTGAATGAGAGAGCACTGGGCTAGAGGGCTGACAGCGAGCTCTCGCATAAAGCCAGCCAATCAAAAGCAGCGCCTTTGTCTAGCCTTCACACACCAACCCACCCCGAAAAGTTTTGTGCTGAGGAACGATTCCATATTCCCTGTCCCAGAGCAGCCCTTTATTCATGAAGGTCCTGTAAACTAACCACAACACATAACCACCACCACAACAACAACGACTACAACTACCACAACTACTACTAGTACTACTGTTACTATAGTGGGACTGTTTTGGTGTAGCACTTAAAGTACTGAGCCATGGAATAGAAGCCGTGTTTCTAGACTACTTGTCATACTGGGGCAGAATTTAGAAGGGCATAGCTGTGCCCATCTGCTTGACAATCAGTCGTAGGGGCACAAATGTGAACAAAAACAATACAGATAGCACTAAATAGATGATTTAACACGAAACTGTCTGCCATGAATGGGCAATGAAGAATAATTTTTATTCATTTTGTTTATGCACATACCTGATGCCTGGTTAATGAATGCTTTTGTATTAGTGGTCTAATTGGTAGGTTATATAGCTATGAGCTATCATTACTAAGGCTGCAGCATGGCTAACTTTCAATTAAATATTTGCAGATGAGCATTAGATGCAAAAAGGAAAAATAAACTATGTTTGATTGAAAGTGTTAGCTGGTCAAACGTTTGGAAAGATGCTGGGACATTATGGGAAATGTAGTTCCTATGGTGATTTTGCATGGCTTGTCCTGTCACTCTGCTCAGCGTAAACTGACTCTTTAGTTGGGCACATCAACATTTTACTAAGTGGTTCTGATGATGCCCCTGACTAGAAGGTTCAGGGTTCAAGCCCCCGGACTGCAGAAGCCATTGCTGAGCCCTTGAGCAAGGCCCATAAATCACATTTACTTGAATTATACATTGTAAGATGGTAGGAGTTGTAAGTCGCTCAGGATTAAAGCGTCCACTAAAATGACTGATTATAGTTTATAGTTCTTGTAACCTACTACTATCAATTGGAAGTAATTACAGTATATTATAATGTAATTAATTTGCCTGTATGTTGTATCATAACCAGCTTAACTTAACCAAACCATCTTAACCGTTCTGTACAAAGGTGTGTGTGTGTGTGTGTGTGTGTGTGTGTGTGTGTGTGTGTGTGTGTGTGTGTGTGTGTGTGTCTGTACCCACTCACTGTGCACTCTATTAGACACATTTACCATAATGTTTCACCTTGTAGATTTAAAATCCGAGACATTACCTCCTCTGTTGTTACACCTTCTAATCCTTTATCAGTGCTCACAAGACACTGCCAAATGGCTGCTGCTGGCTTGATATCTTTTGGTTATTGGACTATTCTCAGTACAGAAGTGTCACTAAGGTGTTTAAGAACTCCAGCAGCACTGCTAAATCTAAGCCACTCATATCAGCATAACACACATTTAAACCATGACCACCACCTGTCAGTGTCACTGCAGTGCTAAGAATGATCCACCACCCAAATAATACTTGCTGGTGGTCCTGTGGGGGTCCTGACAGTGTGAAAGGTGGCTAACAAAGTATGTAGAGAAACAGATGGACTACAGTCTGTAATTGTAGAACTACAAATTTGCATCTATATGGTATAAGTAGAACTGATAACAGGTGTAATGACTGATATACTGCAAATGGGCACCAGGATATATTTAACAAACACATGTCAAGGAATTATTGATTACATTTCACAGCTATTTCTCGGGTATTTTTTGTTTATTATCTTTAATGTATCTGATAGGCTGGATGGAGATTGTAACAAGTACAACCATCTGCCATTTAAGACGCATGAAAACAAAGTGATTGATTTAAACGAACGAGAACAGGAATGATTTTAAATAGAAATCGTCCGTCTAATCACTGCATTAAAGTGGTAACCTTTATGAAGGACTGTATTGTAATTGCTTACCATACAGGTAGATCGCGCCTGTACGCTGAGCTTTAGCGTTAGTAAGTAATGAAACGCGCGCCATCTTCTGGAAGGTTTACGTAATTACACTTCTTCTTCTTCTTCTTTCGGCTTCTCCCTTTATCAGGGGTCACCACAGCAAGTTAAATGTTTCCACCTCACCCTATCCTCCACGTCCTCTACTCTCACCCCAACTCCCTGCATATCTTCATTCACCACACCCAAATAACTCCTCTTTGGTCTTCCTCTCCGTCTCTTGCCTGGTTTACGTAATTAAACAAACTATGTAATTACAGTAAAAAAAAGTCCGGTTGCAGGGTTTTGTGCAGAGCCCGATTTTACATCTGTGTTCGTATTAAAATTATAAATCTAGATTTAAAAGTGTTTCTTGAAAATAAATCAGTATACCAGTAAACCAGTACTTTATAAGGATGCTGGTGTGTAGTGGAACTGGTGTATAGTGACCTGGTGTCACAACCTCTTAGTCCCGAGAGTAAACTTTGTGAAAAATTGTTATTAAATGTGTTCATTAATGCAACTTAAAATCCACACTAAATAGTCCTAAGGATTTTTTTTGGACTTTACTGTCCAACTTGTAACACACCTTAAAGTTCAGTGGTTTTTCATTATTTTAAAATTTTCTGCATTCTAGATTAAAACTAAAGTCATTCAAGCTATGAAGAAATGCATATGGAATTATTTAGTAAACAAAAAAGTGTTAAACAAACCAGAATGTGTTTTATATTTTAGATTCCTCCAAGTAGGCACCTCTTGCTTAGTTGACAGCTTTGCACTTCTTGGCTTTTTCTCAGTCAGGTTTATGAGGTAGTCACCTTGAATGGCTTTCAATTAACAGCTGTGCTTTGTCAAGAGTTAATTTCTTGAATGTCTTGCCCTCTTAATGTGTTTGAGACCATCAGTTGTGTTGTGAAGAGGTAGAGTTGGTATACAGTATACAATAGGCCTATTTGAGTAATGTTCTAACCTATATAATGGCAAGAACTACTCAACTAAGTAAAGAAAAATGACAGTCCATCATTACTTTAAGAAATGAATGTCAGTCAATCCGAAAAAATTTCAAGAACTTTGAAAGTAACCTCAGCTGCAGTCGCAAAGTCCACCAAATGTTGGAATGAAACTGGCTCTCATCAGAACTGCCCCAGGAAAGGAAGACCAAGAATTATTCTGTTGAACAGGATAAGTCATAAGAGTTACCAGCCACAGAAACTGCAAGTTAACAGCACCCCAGATAAGCCCACCTAAATGCTTCACAGAGTTCAAGCAGCACACATCTCAACATCAACTGTTCAGAGAAGACTGCGTGAATCTGGACTTTATGGTTGAATTGCTGCAAAGAAGCCACTTCTAAGGAAGAACATCAAAAGAAAGATAATGGCTTGGGCCAAGGAACACAAGGAATATACATTAGACCGGTGGAAATCTGTCCTTTGGTCTGATGAGTCCAAATTTGAGATTTTTTGTTCCAAACAGCATGTCTTTGTGAGACGCAGAAAAGGTAAGCGGATGGTTCCTACATGTGTAGTTTCACCATGAAGTATGGAGGAGGAAGTGTGATGGTATGGGGGTGCTTTGTTGACAACACTGTTGGCGATTTATTCAAAATCCAAGGCAGACTTAACCAACATGGCTACCACAGCATTCTGCAGCGATATGCCATCCCATCTGGTTTGTGCTTAGTGGGACCATCACTTGTTTTTCAACAGGACAGTGACTCCAAACACACCTCCAGGCTATGTAAGGGCTATTTGACCAAGAAAGAGGGTGATGGAGTGTTGCATCAGATGACCTGACCTCCACAATCAATTGATTTAAACCCAATTGAGATGGTTTGGAATGAGTTGGACCGCAGAGTGAAGGTAAAACAGTGTCATGTTGTCATCAAGTCCCACACAATACAAAACATGGACTCCTAAACAAATACTGAGTTTGATACCCAAATGAGTTTGTGATAACTGTTAAATATTAAATTCAAGATCCCGGTTCATTCCGACCCTGGGCTCTGCCTGTGTGGAGTTTAAACCCAATTGAGATGGTTTGGGATGAGTTGGACCGCAGAGTGAAGGTAAAACAGTGCTCAGCAACTCCGGGAACTCTTTCAAGAAATCTTGGAAAACCATTTCAGGTGATTACTTCATGAAGCTGATTGAGAGAATGTCAAAAGTGTGCAAAACAAAAGGTGCCTGCTTTGAAGAGTCTAAAATCTAAAACATATTTTGGTTTGTTTAACACTTTTAAGTTTACTACATGATTCCTTGTGTTCCTTCATAATCTGGATGTCTTCAGTATTAATTTACAATGTAGGAAAAAAATAATTAAAAACATTGAATGAGAAGATGTGTCCAAACTTCTGACTGGTACTGCACATTTTAGCCTATTATTTATTATGACAGGCGCTTGGGCGGTGCAGCAATCTACTGCCATCTACCACCACTGTAGGGACACAGTTTGGAGTCCCAGTGGTGCCTTCAGGCCGGGTTGGACATCACTTGTAGACATGTTTGGCTGTGCCTGAGGATGGGATGCTGCAGAAGCGACCCCTATCCTGCTCTATGATGGACGGACAGTTATGCCTGTGCCCAGTGTTCTCTGGGCACAGGCACCAGAGCCCCCTGAATGACAAAGGTGGGATGAAAACTTATTTTTTCCCCATGTATTTAGTATAAAAATAAAATGATCATAGCTAGGTTTACTGTAGTCCTATAAACATTATATAGACATATGGTATATATTCAACAAACATAAATAAGGATTGTGTTATTGAGCTGTGTACAAATCTGACCCACATCCTGGAATTCAAAAGCACACCCAGTAGAAGGACTGGCTGCTTAGTAGCTCTATTGTATGAATGAGTGAGTGTGTTATGTCTTGTGATGAACTGGTACCCAGTTTAGTGTGTGCATCCACCTAGCGTTTCTTTGATAAACTCTGGACCCAATGCAACCCTGATCTGGACAAAATGGTCACTAAAATGCTCAGAATATTTGTACCAAATATTCCCATAACAATATTTCTGCTAATTTCAGCTAACGTTATCTTCGGGTCATGAAGTATGCACATCGGCATTAAGTGGCCCAGGTATGATGGGGCTGGAGCTGATGACGGAAGCAGCTTGAGTGGGGCTGCAGCGGATGAACATCATGTGTGGGGCTGGAACTGGCACCGGAACACATCTCAGAGAGAAAACACCTACTTTAACTCAGTAATTTACTTGTTAATGAGCTTAGCATCAGTATTGTTAAGATCAGGTGTGTTGGGAGCATGAAAAACACTAAAACTTGCAGAGTGGTGGGGCTCTAGGACCAGAACTGAGAAACACTCCTGTAGCACAGAGAGAGACCTGTTCAAACAGTGCCTCGAGGCCAGGTTGGGTGACACATGATGGTGAGTCCTGTGACGAACTTGTGCCCTGTCCAGGGTATGCCTGTGCCCAGTGAATGCAGAGACGTTCCCAGCAAACAAGCAGGGATAAAAACTAGGGAAACAACTATTTGGCATGGTATGTATTTTTATTCTGAAAGCACAGATGTAGTTCAATTACCTCAACACTAGAGTAACATATAATTCACAATTTAGAGAAAATAAAGTTATAATGATCTAAACATCATATTTGTCAGATCTAGTTTTGAGCCTTTGCTCAAGAAGTACATTAGTATCCAAAAGATGAGTATCTTCCTCTTTAATCCTCGGATATCACTGAATCTCTTTACCCGTCACACTACAAAAGGCTGATTGTACCCCATTCAGTTAACTAACCTACATTTAAACAGGTTACTCTATCCATCTTTTGAGAAGTGGAAGTTCAAATGTAGTGCAAACAGCTCATTTTCTGATTAGAGCAATGATCGGGGATCATGGATTCCCACATCCATTCAGTTTGCTCATAAATTATAACTAATAATTCCATATAAAGCGTTATGCCATGTCAGGTTATTTATTCACTTCCGGAAGCTGATGCAAATCTGAGTGCGTCGTTCATCGTAAAAGCCTAAAATAACCATCGGAAGACAACCATTTCTGGAGCATTTCAGCTTAAAAGCCCTAGTTGTGAGCAGATGGCAGCGTGCTATCCCCACACACTCAGTCAGCTATCACTAGGCCTACATCTCTGAAAATGGATTTCAAAGGAAATGGATGCAAGTTGCCATATAAGTAAGGCTATGAATCTTATACCCAACAAGAATACATTTAAAATATATAATACAAATAGTAATAACATTTATTACAGTTGAAAAGCAGAAATAATGACTGGTGCCATTCAGTATTTGGCATGGCCTAAAATGCAAAACTAAGCATTTTGATATACATTTGTATATTGTTTTCCAAAAGTCTCACTCTAAATTCACTAGTAGGCAGAAACATTTCATTTTCAAAATTGTGTGTGGATTTGTCATGTTGTCATCAAGTCCCACACAGTACAAAACATGGACTCCTAAACAAATATTGATATCCAAATGAGTTTGTGATAACTGTTAAATGTTAAATTCAAGATTTAACATTCGTTCCAACCCTGGGCTCTGCCTGTGTGGAGTTTGCATGTTCTCCCCATGTCTGTGTGGGTTTTCTATGGTACTCCAGTTTCCTCAGACATTCCAAAAACATGTGTGTTAGGTTAATTGGTGTTTCCAAAGTGCCCCTTAGTGTATGAGTGTGTGTGCCCTACAATGGATTGGTGCCCTGTCTGGGGTTGTTCCTGCCTTGCGCCCTGTGTCTCTGATTGGGCACCGGCTCTCCCAGCGACCCTGACTAGAATATGCGGATAAGACAATGAATGAATGGCTTACAATTTAAAGATCAGGTTCCATGAACCAATAACTGAGTGGAAATGAATGGGATTTGCATAATTGTATAAGTTTAAGGAGACTTTAATCCTATTGCAAAGACAATGTGCTTTATAGTAATTGCATTTATTCAGGGTTTACCATAATTCCTTGACTATAGTGGATTTCTGTTAGAAAATCCTGATGATTTCTTGGATCATATTTTATTGTTTATGGAGTGAGATAATATTTTATGGGACAGCACAGTGTACTACCTGTTGTATTTTCAACATCAGCAGGCATTTCAGAAGAGAGATGGGAGATGCCTGCAGAAACAGTGAAAAATGCACGTGGCTGTGTGTTAGTTTTCCACCACAAATGAACATGAATTCTCAAACAGAAGTTAATCCGCAACTGTCCTGTGATCCACACACAGGTTTGCACTGCGGAGCACAGATCCAGCAAGTCTCTGTATTTCAACTGAGTAGTAACAACTGCTCATCGTCATCATAGTGAGCACCATGCCAGTCAACGTTGCTTAGCATTCAGTCTGCTCATGTTGATATTGTGTGTGTTGAATAAAACTTTCTGCACCAGAGACTGGTGTGGTAACGTGTCATTGCTAATGTATCTGGAAAGGTTAAGGTTGCCGAACTTAATAATATGGATAATAACTGTATTAAACCACAGACGTATATGCAAATGGACGTTGTCCACAAATTCTAGTTATATACACTATATACACAGTAGAAAATAACTAGAATTTGTGTATAAGCACACAAAATGAATCAAACTTAAGTACTATATAATGTTTATGGAATTTTGACAGAAGGAAGTAAACTGTTAACACTAAAGTAAATTCTGATAAGCATGAAATTAATCATCACTCCTCAAGTTATTGAGCAGTCACATGGACATTCCAGTGCATCACTGGTAAGAAAATTATTATACTTTGTGTTAATCTATCAGATTTATCACCTAGATACAGTATATCCACAACATTTAGCTGCACTTCATCATCGGAAGGACATTGTAGTGCACTCAGGATTTGAACTCTGAACCATTGACCCATCATAAATTGTTATTATTCAAATAACTTCTTAAGAATTCTCTTATTTTTTCTTAAGAACAAGTCTAAGAACAAGTGGTATTCTTGAAAACATCATTACGTTAGCCTCACATTTGTCTTAGGCTGCAAGAGGTGACAAGGTGAGCATCTAAATTTACCAAAATGTGAACAGTTTAGTTAAGCCTACATACTTTCAATTTAAAAGTGTTAAAGCCTTTTGAAGGAAGGTCAAACTTAGAGTATTTTCCAAGGATTATTTCCTGTTGGCTATTTCTTCTACCATCACCTATATTTCTTGTTTGCTAAATTTTTTTGAATGCTTGGTTAGATTTTTTCTCTCCATTTTGTTGTCCTATGAGTGGATTCAACAAAATAACAGAAATAATGGTAAACACAATTTAAAATGTGTCTAATGCTGTATGTTGTAAGCTTTAAAATGCAACATAGTTTACATTAGAAAACAATTATTTTCTTAATAAAATATTAAGAAAATAATAAATAATAAGACTTTATTAAGATAATATTTGAAAAGTTCTTAAGTTGTTTATCCTAGAATTGCAGTTAAGAACATACTTAATAACTTTTTAGTGTCTTAAGATCCTTTCTGGAACCTGGTCTATAGTTTAATAATGTTCTAACAGCGCTGGTCAAGAGAAATCGTTTTTATGTGATAACTTGAACATTTTTTATACAGTACTCAGTACTTTTTGAAACTACTCCGCTGAGCGCGTTCTATGAACCGATATTTATAGTGAATGTTATTTATAGACGGAGGCCAATGATTGGACGACTCTTACTTTGAAGCAGACCGGAAGTCGGGGATCCCCTTTAAGTGAGCGCGCAGATGGTGGGTTGAGCTCGAGCGCAGCAGCGGCACTGAGCGGTGCATCATCAGCTCTTCAGTACAGCTCATCCAGAACCTGATCCAGAGACCATGGTGAAGATCTCCTTCCAACCCGTAACCACCCAGAAACCTGACAAACGCAGCGATGCAGACAAAGAGGAAATCATTATGTCCTACTCTCAGGTGAGAGCATTTACTTAAACTGTATAAGTTTTTATTTTTTATTGCTTAATTTCATTTTCTGTGTTACAAAATTATTAGATTAAATTCAAATGGGTACAAAGACTATGTGACAAATTTGTTATTAAAAAAGAGATCTATTTCACATTTTTGTCTTAATGCATTCTATAGAGACAAGTCTCGACGAATTTAAGAAGTGGAAATGATTGTATAATTTTATTTATTGTAATATAATGCATAAAATGGCAAAATAAACCAATGACAATGGCATCAAATCTTTGCAACTGACCTAAAATGTTACTACTAATAATAATCGTAATAATAAAAATAATAATAATAGGTTAGTAGTAGTAATAGTAGTAATTTTCTACCATACAACATGCATATAAATGTATCATACAAACAATGATTACAGTTATTGCAGTAAGTTTGCCTTGTCGCATGAGATACTGAATACATTGTAATCCAGGTCTATGCAGGTCTCCTGAGGCACTTAATGTGTACAAGGTGAAATAATGGTTTCTATAATAGTTTACCAGATACCTGACAGGACAAAGAACAATGAATAGCACTTCCTATTCAAAATGCAGATTTAATTAAAAGAGGCTTAAGTTTAGTTGGTGCCATGTAAGCTTAGAATTATCTAGTTGCAGGACTACACAGGTCAATAGAAACACACCACAAAGATAGTGTTACAACTGTGTGTGTTAGTGTAGTATCAGTGTCAGATGACTCCTATTACGGTGAGAGTGATAACTGCAAATTAAATTCCCCAGTTGGTTTATCATGCAATCCACAAGATGTTGCTTGTGGAAAAACTCCATCTAATTAAGATGAAAATCAGAAGGCATGAACGCAAGCAAATATTATGGGATGGTCTCATAATCCAAACTGAATTTATTCACTGCATGCTTGAATGAAGCTGGTAGTGGCATAGCCAATTGCTTACTAATGTGACGCTTTTTCGTTTGTAGTCATGGAGTGTCAGTGGCATCCAAGCCATATAAAAATAAACTGTGAAGTACAGTATGCGGCTAAAGCTGCAGTTGTGTCACACATTTCTCCGTCAGTGTGACCATTGCACTCGCTGTTCCTCAGGCGTAGCGAGTACAGATGGCGTGGGTGGAAGTGCCAGAATGAGAATGGGGTCCTTGGCAGGCTTGTCTGAGAGACTGGGGGCGTTCTTAGCTCCTGCCTCTTTGAGATGTGTCTGACTAATCCTTTGGCATTCACATAGAGGAGGGAGAGAGAGAGAGAGAGAGAGAGAGAGAGAACATGTGCCACTAGACCTGAAATCGTTTGATGCATGAGACGTGTATGGTTTTAGTTCCTTTTAGGCAGAGTTTTTTGAAATTGCTGAAACTCTGAAAGTTTCTATACCTGTACCAATGGCTGTATAGGACACTTGACTAGACTGTTTCACACTCAGCAGGGGGGTACAAAGCATTTTTTTTCTCTCTTTCAGCCAGAAGAGTTGGTCCTCCCCCTCAGACCTAAGAAGTCTCCAGTAAATGGCCTCTGCTGTCTGATCTTCGGCCTGGTTATTTTCACGTCCGGTCTGATCATGGTGGCAGTATATGTCAATCGCCATTACTTTACCCCTCAGGTGAGACTTGAGCAAGTTCTGATGTTTAACACGCAAGCAAGAAGTCAAACGGTGGAGATGTGGCGTACGCTCTATTTAAAGGACGCGTTCTAATTTGACTCTACACACAGGTCCCCGAGGACAGTCTGTTCCACTGTCGCGTGCTGTATGAAGATTCCATCTTCGCACCGTTGCTAGGGAGACAAGAGCTGCAGGAGAATGTAGGCATCCACTTGGACGAGAATTACGAGCAAATCAGCGTTCCTGTGCCCAACTTCGGTGGAAGCGATCCAGCTGATATCATCCACGACTTCCACCGAGTACGTAGGAGATCTCACTCCTTACTGGAGCTTCTTCCGAATTTAGCCTTTGTTCTTATGTAATGTAATAGCCATATAAAGGAAGTGTAGAGTGAATCTTTCACATTGTGAACTGAGCAAGTGGTGATGTAGTACTTTTTAACTCTGGTGTTCAAACAATGGAGAGAAAACTGTTGGCTGTGTTTAATAGTCATTCTGAAGTAATCTACGCACAACGTGTTTTGATCCTAGTTGCTTTTAAATACATAAAGCCCTCTGCATCGTTAATTCTGCATTTAGTAGATACTAGGACACTTTACTATAGATCAGTTAGCATTAATGCATCATTTTGTCTTTTGAGGGAGCTGTTTGAGCAATTATCTGCCAAATCACTGCGTTAAATTAATCTGACTACAGAAGCTAAGTGCCCAAGTAAAGCAGCAGCCTAATACACTAATCCACCAACTCTGGGAACCAAGTTCCAGCATTGCCTTCCAGCCGGGTTGAGCATCACATGGTTGTGGGTAAACAGTAACTCTTTGCTGGCCCTGCAATGGACTGCCATCCCATCTAGGGCATGCTTACACTTGCACCCTGTCTTCTCCAGGATAGGCCCCAACCCCTATGTGACCCTGACTGGGAAAACTAGAGTTAGTGTGCAAAATGTGTAAATAAATAATTTAAATCTTGGGTGCTCAGATGGGGAAGTGGTTGAATATGCTAGCCCACCACCTCAGGAACCCGGGTTTGAAACTTTGTAGTGGCTTGTGGTCAGACATGACACATACAAATAATTAGATATGTATAGATGGGCGACTGCAACAGTGATACCTGCTGAGCCTCAAGTGATGAACTAGCGGTCAGGCCAGGGTATATGTTTATCTGCATTCCATGAGTCATGATTATTGTGATGGGTTCTGGACCTACCAAACCCATGGCCAGGATGAAACAAAATAATATGAATAATGATATTAAAGATATGTTTCATTGAAGATCTTGTTTCCTTACATTGCCGAATCTGATGCTGCTTTTGTGAATTCCATGCACGCTGAAGCCTAAGCAGACATGACTAGAACAATATGATGTACTTCGTTTCGTGAGTTGTTACTAATATGCGTCTTTTCCCATGATCACAGGGCCTTACAGCATATCACGACATCGTACTGGATAAGTGCTACGTTGTCGAGCTGAACACGACCGTTGTGATGCCTCCTAGGAATCTGTGGGAGCTGCTTGTTAATGTGAAGGTAAGAAATGAATGCATCACCTTGTGCCTGTCTCGGCCTGAGTCATACATCAGAGGCTTCTGGTTAGCATCATGAGCCATATACAGACTTGTTTTCAAGGGATGGAGGTTTTCTGAGTTTCATTTATAGGAAGTGCAGAAACACTAAAGTCCTAATATGTGGTACAGTCATATTGCTGCAGTTGTGCAGTATCTACCTTTACCTGCATGTTTGCTGAAGTTTCAAAGAAGCTTACTGTGCCCAGCAATGCCCTTTTCTACGATAATTAACCCCCTACTGTTTTTCGTGTGTTCTGCAGAGAGGGATGTACCTTCCACAGACCTACATGGTTCAGGAGGAGATGATGGTGACGGGTCGGGTGAAGAACATGCGTCAGCTCGGCCCATTTATCCACCGCCTGTGTTATGGCAAGGAGACCTTCCGGTTGAAACGTCGCAACTCTCGAAGACGTAAGTATTCAAAGTCAAATTTAATTATATAGTGCTATTTACAACAGAGCATTGTCTCAAAGCTTTTCAAATATTTAGGCCCATCTCCCTAACTGAGTAAGCTTAAGGTGATAGTAGCAAGGAAAATCGCCCTAAATGGGAGGACCAAGTCTCAAAAAGGAAGCCAGCCTCCTTGGACAGACTGGATGTTATATATTAGAATGAAGCTGTTACCTAAGTAGTAAGTTTATAGTAATAATTGAGATACACAGAATCTAAATAAAAAACTGTAATCATTGTGTGTATACAAATTCTTTAAGGATGTGCAAAGTATTTGTTCACATCTGATCTTGTTATGGTTCCAAAGTTTCTCTAAATTTCCAGTAACAAATTCAGTATCACTTGAAACGCAATCAATGAATTGATGTAATAATGGCTGGACACCAAGGAGAAGTGAAACTACACTGTGGTCCATGAGCAGAGTAAATCTTCCCCAGATTGCATGCCCAACTGGAAGTTCTCATTGACCCATTTTGCATTTTATTTTATATATTTTTTTTGCAATGAAAGACTTGAGAGGAAAAGATCACCTGTAATATTGTTCAGTGCTGCAAAAGCTTTGTACGTCACGTGTATCCTGCCTCCGCCTCAGTGCCAGTGGAGGAAACCTGGAGCTGAAAATGGCGTAGGCTGGTGCTGCGTAGTTCTCGCGCGACTGTGTGGGTTGTACACAAATACTGTGATCCACCGTGTGATTAATCCATGTGTGGATGATTCACTAGCCGAGGGTACGCCGACCAGCTCCGAGTAGGGTACTGCACAGGAGGAGGAAGTGATGCAAGCCGTGGAGCGTGGGTGCTCCAGTTTGGCTCATAGGGGATTCTCCTTCTTTGCACAGGCTGTGTAGCAGTGACAAGCTGAATGACGCGGTTGACTAGACAGCGTTTGTGGCGTATCTAATGCGGAGGCTTGACACACTTGCTTCATAATGAATGTGTATTTTTGGCTCCTGTCTAAATGAGAAGAGTGACGTTCGAAGTGTAAATAGGCTATTAGTCTTAATATACTGTTCTATTACTTTAAATTCAGATCTTGAACACAAATTCACTACAAGATTTGCTTGGTTTTCCTCATTTTTTTCATACCTAAACATGAGATCTTTAAGAATGCTAAACACATTTTTGACCTTGCCCTCTTCCTCCAGGTATCGAGAAGCGAGATGCCAGAAGGTGTCATAGCATCCGTCATTTTGAGAACACGTTCGTGATGGAGACGTTGATCTGTGACCGGGCCTAGACCTTCAGCCTGGGTCTCTTCCCAACACAACTGAGCAGATCCCAAAACCTGTTCCTCTGCGTTTAGCTGTTATTGCACTTTATAGCACATTTACTCTGTACAGTGCTAATGTAATGTTAATATTTTTTCCTTTTAGGTTACACTGTAATAAATTAGAACTTTTTGTTGCAGGTTGAATAATAACTGTCTTTCAGTTTGCTGGCTATTTTTGTCCTGGTTAAACCTGTTGATCTGTATATAATGGTATTTATTTAATCTACATGTTTAGATTTTTTAAATAATGTCTCACGTTCTAAATGTCAAAGATTGGTCTGATAAATGTTAGCATGTCAGTCTGATGTCCTGATTTATCTCTACAGTACTGACTTTTTAGTGTGAGACTGTGGCATGCACTATGCACTGACTTCCTTTTGTTTGTTGGTTGGGGGGGCTATTTAATTGATAACCTGTGCACTACTGATGTTACCCTGTGTTAAATAAGAAATCCAGATATGGGAAAAAGGTCTTAATGCCAAAAAAGTATACCTCATGTTTCGAAAGTATGAGTTTTTTGTTTTTTTTTCTTTTCCTTTTTTTCAATGTGACTTAAGCAATATAAGCATATAGACTTTTCTTATCTTGGATTTCGTATTTTAACATGGCTGAACACCAGATGGTTTCGTAATGAGTTATGACACTCAGAGGTTTTGTCCCTTTGTGACTGTGAATAAACTTTCTAGAAAACTATAAATGATTCTCATCTGTGGGTTAGAAAAGTTGTCTGTCCAATTCTCATATGGATTTTGATGATAAGAATATATCAGTGCTGTTATATATGATTATTATTTACCCAGTTCTCTGTCTTTTATTACATTCATCTCATGAATGCGTTCCACTAAAGTGATAATGACTGATATTTAGCCACATTTGCTATCATTCTGTTCCACATTTGTTAGCAAATGACATTTGCACTATTGCATTGTTTAAGATAAACAAAATAGCTGATTATTGCTAGGCTCTTGAAGATGCTCAATGTGATGAGCCTCATTCCTTCTCTGTGTAACATTTCTGCTTTATCACTTCCTATTAAACTATTGAAAATAGATCAAAGTGCTGCTCCTCAAACCAACTTCACTGTCTGTGTGTGTTTGTACATGTTGAAATATTTACCCAGAAGCTGAGCTCCAGCACATCCACATAACTGAAAGAAAAAACTGAATAGAGCTGGATATGACTCATCTATGACTATATGCAGCTTGGAATAATGGCATTTACACAATTTATAGTGCACTACATGTTAAAACGGAAGTCGTTTCGGCTTAACCATGGCTACCTAAATATTTTAGAGTGACTTCTTGGATCTTTTGATTTTTTATTGACTAACCCCAAACCAGACTGGTAGTCTATTACAGTACATGGAAGAGTAAAAATGGCTCCTTTAAACAGAGGACAGGCTAAGGCTGTATTTTGAGCCTGCTGAGCTGCCTCTGTTGGGCCCTTGAGAAACGATCGTCTTACTGGCACGTACCCCGCTAAACCATGGCGGTAAAAATTCACTTTTATCCTGAATTGCTAAGCAGAACTACAAGACACGCCACACAAATTCACTACTGGCACTACATTTCCCATAATGCCCCAGCGTCTTTCTAAAAGCTTATAACGTCCCGGCGTCTTTCCAAAAGGCTGTCAGAGCCCGTTTCATTCGGTTTTTTTGTGGTAATGGACATCTGCAAATATTTAAAGGAAAGTCAGCCACGCTACAGGCAAGGTAATGATAACTCATAGCTATGTGTTTTAGTCACTTATAATCGTATAACGTACCAAAAGTACATATTAGACCACTAAAGCAATTCATTCGTTAAACTAACAAAGCAATTGGACAAAACTTTAGTGTTACATTGTTCTTTATTTCTCATCACTTCATCTATTTAATGTTTAACAGGCTTATTTTTCATGCGCAGTTGTGCCCCTTTGACTGATTGGTAAACAGAGAGGTACAGCTGTGCCCCTCTAAATTCTGTGCCCCAGTACTACCAGTAGTCTAGAAACTACCCCGGTTTCTACTAAATGCTGTAAATGCAAACGAACCACTGAGCTACTGACTTCTCCTAAAGTCACATTCTCTAATTAATCTAAAGGCCTGAGTGTTCATTAGTCCAATGATATTTCCAGTTGAAATTCTCAACCCAACCATGAAGCATGGTGGAGGAATCAGAATATGCTTGCACTGCTTTGCTGAATCGTGAATAGCTTTCTCTTCAATTGCCCAGAACCCACTGAAGAAAAACACCACCACTACATAAAACGTCCACGAGCGTGCTTCACAGTAATAATGGTGTGTTTTGGGTGAAGTGCTGAGTTTTTGGAGTTTGGATGTCAGTTCAAAAAGTTCGATCTAGTTGTCAGTTCATAAAGTTCTACTCATGTGAACATAAAACCCTTTCTCATTTCATCAGACATGTAATACCACAAAAAAGCCAAAGCCAAAGTTGGCACACAAACTTTAGCCTTTTTAGTTTATCTCAGCACCATTATACATAATCTTAGATGTCTTTAATCTGACAAATATGTCTTCACATCTCTCCTTAGCCTTGAGAGATGAGTTTTGGTTGCATTTAGTCAAAAACTACATGCTTCATAGAAGTGATGTTTAATAAAGATAAATTTGTAGAAAACAGCAGAGTATATATGACTGATATTTACAACCTATAACCACTCAGAGTACAGTTACTGCACCTATATGTTTTTGGAAGTTGGTAGGAAACAGAAGTACCCGGACATGGGAGGAACATACCAAACTCCACACAGATTGCTGTCGCTGATGCGGATGCTGATATTTGTATTCAGCAGAAGTCACTGTTGAGATAGACCCAGGTAGTGGGTAAGCATATTAGACCACTGCACCACTTGTGTATATGAAATTACGTACTTATATGTATTTCTGATGTGTTGTGTCTTTATCAAATAACCAGGCTTATAAGAATGAAGCTAAAGCTTTAGTAAGGGTCTGGGGACTCCTGGGAGCACCCTCCACAATTACACCCTCAACCCAGGTGGGACTTGAACCCACAACCCCTTTACTCCAGAAGCTGATGCCTTGCCCATTAGCTCTGGAGGCTGACGCCTTATCTTTCAGTCCACTGTGCTACGTGAGCATGAACAATAGAAAGTTTGCTTAATCTGACATTTGCTCTAACAGTTACAATTTTTGTACTGCTGTTCTCTGGAAAAAGAGATCGTGTTTTGCACAACAAAGACAGACATGTAAACATAGTTAGATACCAAGTGGTAACCATTTAAACCCAAGTCAACAGCGACCCAGGTGGGACTTGAACCCACAATCCCCAGCTCCGGAGGCTGATGCCTTATCCATTAGGCCACTGGGCCACACAGTATGAGTATTCTTCCTAGAGCTAGAGGAGGGGGTCACAATGAAGACTGCCCTTCTAGGTCACATCCATCATTCATTTACAAATGGTGTTTGAAATTAGTTACGTTGTACAGATATATTTCTTGAAGCACTAACATTAAAGTTTAAAAGCAACCCAGGTGGGACTTGAACCCACAATCCCCAGCTCCGGAAGCTGATGCCTTGTCCATTAGGCCACTGGGCCACATATAGAGCTTGTTTTCTACCCTGGGATAGTAACTCATAACATTTAAAAGGAAGCTGGAGGAGTGGGTCACAATGAAGACTGCTAATGTTTGTCACATCCATCATTCATTTATTGATGGTGTTTGACAGAGAGTCAACCATCGGAAAGGCCAAAATGAAATGCCAACGTCTATAGAAAGAAACACTGAATTACACCCTATCCTCCCTACAGGCAACCATGTCTGCATATCTTGCCTGACCTGGACAGAAGATTTTTTTGAGACTTGAACCTGGGTGGCACGTAAGCATGTTAGACCACTGCACCACTTGTGCACATAAAATAACATACTGACATGTATTTCTAATGTTTTATTGATTTATTGAATAACCAGGCTTATAAAGAATGGAGCTTTAGTAAGGGTCTGGGAGCATCATCAATGACTCACTGTACATCGCTCATTCGTAATCACTCAGAAATATTTACTGCACCTACATGTTTTAGAAGTTGGTAGGAACCTGAGGTGAATATAAACAAACCATAGAGTTGTAGGAGCCACAAGACTAACTTTCACCAACTGACTGTCCTAAAGCACTGGACATCTAGGATCATCTCACTTGGAGAATGTGTTTAATATGATTGTTGCTCTACCTCTTAATGATGATATTTGTACCACTAAGATTTTGGTTCCCAAATAACAGCAGTTACATTTGAAAGTAGTTATTTTGCATAACTCGGCCACTGTGTGTCAAGATATCTAGAAACACCTGCATTGAAATCACAAGCAACCCAGGTGGACTTGAACCTAGAGCTCCAGAAGCCACTGGGCCACACAAAATGCCAACATCTACATAAAGGAAAGTTGAATTACACGCTCTCCTCCCTCAGATGCAGGAGACCATGTCTGCATGTCATGCCTGACCTGGCTAGTAGTCACTGTTGGGATGAATAATGATGATATTTGTACCACTATGCTTTTGGTTCCCAAATAACAAGTTGCACTTGAAAAAACTTATTTTGCACAACTCCACCTCTTTCTAGAAACACTCACATTAAAGTCTCACGCAACCCAGGTGGGACTTGAACCCACACTCCTCAGGCTGATGCCTTATCCTTCAGTCCACTGTGGTACATGAGCAAGAATAGTAGAAAGTTTGCTTAATCTAACATTTGCTCTAACAGTTACAATTTTTGTACTGCTGTTCTCTGGTCACTGGAAAAAGAGATCGTGTTTTGCATAACAGAGACAGACATAGTTGGATACCAAGTGGTAACCACTTAAATCCAAGTCAACAGCAACCCAGGTGGGACTTGAACCCACAATCCCCAGCTCCGGAGGCTGATGCCTTATCCATTAGGCCACTGGGCCACACAGTAAGAGTGTTCTTCCTAGAGCTAGAGGAGGGGGTCACAAAGGGTGTCACAATGAAGACTGCCAATGTTGGTCACATCCATCATTCATTTATAGATGGTGTTTGAAATTTTGCCTAACAAGCAAACAGCAGAATCAGCAGTGATGTGACAGTTTGAAGTATGATATTATGACAGAGATATTTCAGTGAAAACTATCTTGCAAAAGCTGATCAAACATGGCACTTCTCACTAACCACTAAACCAGCAGACTATGGAGTGCAGTACAAAAGCCTTAGGACAGCATGCTGCCATTAGATTTGTTATATAATTATAATATTATATATAATATATAATATTATATATAATAATTATATATAATATAATTATGCTATCTTTGCTAGAATATAACCATAAATTACAGGAAATAAAAAACAGTATTAAAAAAAACAGCTTCTATAGGCTACAGTGGCAAGTATTTAGTGTGACCTCCTCTTACACTTGAGCAATAGCAGCATCTGGCAGCTTCACTGGGATGCCAAGTTGACCCTTCTACGGTCTGAAGAAGCTTGATCGGTAATGGTCTTTTTTGCAAGGGTAGTAGGCATAAATACTGACTTTTCCAGCAGAAGCAATTTTTCTGGGTTTTATAAAGTTTTTTATAAAGTTTGTGTAAAGTTTTTGTATTTTCTATTTGTTAATGATAAAGAGAATGAGAAATAGTTACATATGGGCATTATACCATTTACAAATCAACAAATCTAGTGGTGGCCTAATACTGGCACAGTACTCTATTATCACCATTTCATAAGGTTTCAACAAACATCCTCATTTTAGGTGCAAGGTGGAAAAATATGGATAGTTACTAATAACAATATAAATGTCTCTTTTTCTATATAAGAAAACATTAGGTCTGGTTAGGGTTTTTTGTCTTTATAACTGAAACAAAACTGCTTTGCACAAGCTTATCCTTTATCAGCCCCTTGTAGGAGGTTTGCATCTTCGTTTCAATGTTCTACAGACGTCTTTGGTGCAACATCTGCAAAGGATTCGTGTGGTGTGGTTTTCATTTTTCAGTCTGATGAGTTCTGTCAGCTTCTTGGTTGGAATGAAAACCTGCAGCGACAACAGCCTTTTGCGATAAAGTTGCATACCCATGCTCCTAATTATACTCTTACCTAGTCGTTTATGATACTGAAAAACCAATATAAAGCGTCACCCAGTGGTAAGCATTGGAAAGGCAAAAAATAAGTGCCAACCCCTATAGAAAGGTAGATTGCAGTACACCCTGTCCTCCCTCACCCTTCTCTCTCACCACCCACTGCTCCCTCAGATGTCAGGCCTGAGCTGGCCAGAAGTCACTGTTGGGACTTGAATCCGGGTAGTGTGTATGTGTAGCAGTCCACTGCATCACTTGAGCATGTAAACTAGTATACTGAAATGTATTTCTGATATTTTATTGCTTTACTGAATAACCAGGCTTATAAGAGTGGAGCTAAAACTTAAGTGTCTAGGGACTGTCCTGGGAACGACATTCATTCACAATCATTCCTAAATATCACTCAGAAATATACATGTTTTGGAAGGTGGTAGGAAGCTGAGGTGGATATAAGCCAAACAAGGATTTATAGGAGCCACAAAACTAACTTACACCAACTGACAAGGAGGACAGCGTTTCCTAAAGCACTGGACAGCTAAGATCATCTCACTAGGAGAGTGTGTTTAATATGATTCCTGATCTATGAGTTACTGATGATATTTGTACTGCTATGCTTTTTGTTGCAGAATAATCACAGTTCCATTTAAAAGTGTGTGTTTGTGTAACTTAGCCACAATGCATTTTGTTCTCCTGATGCACTGCCATTTAAATCACAAGCGCGAGCGACCCAGGTGGGACTTGAACCCACAATCCCCAGCTCCGGAGGCTGATGCCTTATCCATTAGGCCACTGGGCCACTGACACATTTATGATACACTCTTGTAGATGGTATTGATCAGTGGACTCGGAAAACTGTTACGTATTTGCATTTTTCTTGCTTCAGTCACGCTGCAGAGGATGTGGAAGCTGACTCACCACTTCTTCTCACAGTAGGACTCCCAGTAGAAATACACAGTTGCTGTTGCAACTAGCCTCGTGTCTAAGGAATATTCCATAGAAGTCCTTTTTAATAATTTCACTGGACAACAAAATTGCAATTTTTTGTCCCACGAACAAAATATGTGTTTTTTATGTTGAATTTGAATCTGTTTTCATAAATGTTCTGTCAATACAGCTTTTAAAATGTCAGAACAATTAAACTTTTATCCATATTGTCCAACAATTGATCTACTTTCTCATCACCAGACTCACAGCTACTCATTGTACTGTTTTTTTTTGGAGGTTCTGGCACAGGAAAATGTTGACTGTGAGGTACTGCTCTCATAGCAGATATTAAATTAGACGTTATTGATTCTGATGTTATACCATTTACATTACATTCAGGCAGAAGAAGCAATATGAAGCGTGATCTTTGGGTTGTCTCCAAACCATAAGAATGGCAAAAGGCATATGGTGCGGATCTTTTCTGTTGTGAGAAGTTTCAAGACTCAAGTGACACAACAAAATAGGGAGACTCTAGTCACCCTCGTTATAACCAAAGTAATGCTCATATCATTTTTAATAAAGGCTGAGAACAAATGTGTTTGGGACTTGAATGTCAACTCTTTGCAGCAGAAAGAATTGGGACTATTTACACAGGTTCTTGGCATTACAATAATGAATGGTGTATCAGCACAATACTAAAATACAAAAAAGCATGACTTTTCTGCAGAGCATAAAAGGCACTACACATTGAGTTGTAGCCTGTAATCGGCAGGGAACTGTCCAATCATGTTTCTGCAGGACCCTGGTGACACATTTCTCTAGACTTGTATTATCAGAAAGAACTTATTGTGCGTTACAGACAATAAAAATATCTCACATGCTTTACACAAAACTTGCCTTTTTTCATTTGTGCTTTTGATGCCATGTGGCAAAGGTTTCATGGTGACATGAGACCAAGATTGAACTTTGCATAACTTCACTTCGCTCTATCAAATTTTTGAAAACACACTTGTGTCAAAGTCTCAACTTAATAACAACCCAGGTGGGATTTGAACCCACAAGCTGCCAAGGCTGACGGCTTATCCATTAAGCCACTGGGCCCCACAGCAGAATGAAAACTCCAGGAAGTCACAACACAGAACATAAACATAATTAACATCCAGACACCCTCATTAAATACTGGCTTTAACTACTGAAGGAGACCTTGAACAAAGAAATAGGACAGAGATGTTTCTGTAAGCTCACTTGAATTCATCTTTTTTGTGAGCTCTTGTATATAGTATTGATCAGTGGACTGGAATTTTTTTTTTTTTTACATATTTGAGTTTTTCTTGCTTCAGTCATGACTTTTTTTCACAGTAGGACTCCCATTAGAAGCACACAGTTACTGTTGCAGCTAGCCTAATGTTTAAGGAATACACCATAGAAATCATTTAGAATAATTTTACTAGACAACAACATTTTGTCCCACAAACAAAAGATGTGTTTCAACTTAATAATGACCCAGGTGGGACTTCAATCCACAGACTGATGCCTTATCCATTAGGCCACTGGGCTACACACGTGGGGAGGGAATTGTTGCTCATTGCTCTACCCTGCCATACTAACTCATAACATTTAAAAGGTGGCTGGTGGAGTGTTTCACAATGAAGACTGTGAAGCCCACATTGGTCACATCCATCATTCATTTCTAGATGCAAAGCACACCATCCAAATATATAGCATACTGTGAAGCGTGGTGGTGGCAACATTATGTTGTAGGGGTGTTTCTTCAACAGGGATTGGTGTTGAAAGTACACATTGGCTATGTTGTTGAGATTGCATTAGGACTGTCTGAAATAAATGGCAGTTACTGTCAGTAACTAGAAACTAACTGTGGTTTAAGAGTTATGTATTCACTGTATGGAAGCCATCACCACAGAATTCACAGACAGACCGAAGAGATAACAGATGTACTGTAAACGGGTGTTACTTAACGTTGGTTGTAATTCTCTCGTGATGTACTAGAAGATCACAGGCACAGGAAACTGTGGGAGGTTTTGTTCATTGTGTGAAGGCTTGCTGAAGACAGAGTATGGAGACGACAGACAGTGCCAGCTGCAGACCTCATTTCTGAGTTTCATTTGAGTGCTTGGAATAATGCTTGAGTTCTGTTCAGAGCTGCACCAGAGTGTGTTTTTGAACTGTGATTAACTAAGTCACGATTTTATATAATGTAGAAACTAGAACAACATTAGGTATAAAAGGAGCAATGTGATTTCATGATGTGAGTTCTATAACATTGCTTTGTGAAAGTAAAACTATATTCTAAAAAAAATGTAAATTAAATTACATTATTTATGTAATGTCTATAGCTAACAGTACAATTACTTGGATAGAACCATTAACATTAGCACATTAGGTTTGAAGTGACTTTTTATATGCATGCCATTCATATGCATGTTACAATGATGTGTATACAGTATATGGTGAAATAATGTCTACAGTGTAATTACTGTACCATATTTCTAGCTACATATTATATTATATAGACAGAATTTTTTCTGTGTTTTGTGGTATGTCATTTGTGGTACTTTTCCATTACATTTCATTATACAAATAACTCATTGTTGGGGCAAAGTTCCACAAGATTAATATGTATAATAAAAGTGACATGTAATGAAATGTGGACAAATGTTTACAATTTGCACTGGACTGTAAGTGAGTACATTTGTTAGAAGACGGTTTAACTTTAGAGTGGACTTACGTGTATGTAATGGCATGGTTTGGGTGTGTGTGTGTGTGTGTGTCTGTGTGTGTTGTGTGTGTGTGTGTGTGTTTTGGTGTGGTTGGACCATATGAGGGACAGGATAAGGATGTGTTGGGATGTATTGTGACTCAGGGGGAATATTGTTGGACTAGGATGGGGTGGAGAATGTGTTGGGACATGTGGGTCTGTCAACATTTGAATCCTCACTAAACATAAATTATAGTTTCGAAAAATAAAGTATCCCATTTGGCCCCCTTGTATCCTGGTTAGAGCCATGGAGGATCCACAGCCTATTCTGGAAATTATTGGGCACAGGCAGAAGTACACACTGCACTGTACACACTAGCCCAACACACCACTTGACCATATCATTGTAAACCCAGTCTGTGGTTCAAACCCAAGTCTTTAGAAAATGCAGTCTGTTACCTCTGAGCCAAGAAGCGGCACTGGAGTGTCAATATAATGAACAGGTCCAGTCCAGTAAAATATATTCACCATTCAAATGATCAGACATGACATTCAGTCACACGAATACTCAACTTATTAATATAATTTGTGTGCATAGTTGGAAAGTTTATAACCCCATGCTTATTATGCTGATTGAACAAGTTGGTGCTGTGAAATTGGTATGCTGTATACGCTTGCAGCTATGTCAGATCAAGACTTGCCTCTGCTGTGAGCACTTGAACATCGATACTGAAAGACTCTCAGCACTCTCCATCTGAGTGTGTGTTTGTCGGTATGGTGACTCAAGTGAGATTGCATCAGTCATGGACTGACTGAGGTTCGTGACTAGCATATGGAGCACTTTTGATTTCTCGCACATCTACATTCACGTGTGTTTAATGTCGTTTTCTATCTACTTTTCCATTCTATCTTGCACTTGTTTGTTGGGGTGCAAAATTAATTTGTAGCACTTGTGTTGATCAGGGAAAAAAACTATGTGGAAATGTATTTAGTTGTCTCACACACACTGAGTGTTTGCGTTATTTTATTTTTTCAGTTTTCGCTCATTTCTCTGGCAACCAGCGAGCACTAGCAGCATTTATGCAGACAGAATCAAAGTAAATTAGCGCCATCTTTTGGCAAAGGTTATGACTGTAACATGTAGACCGAACTGTGCTGTCTGTGTAGGACGATCTGCTTCCTTCACAGCATAAAGACATTTGGTAAAACACATAGACTCATACTACAACGATATTAGTGACATGTGGCAATAACAAGTAGCTAACAAATTAGTTAATTAATTTAATAGTTTTTATAAATAAAACACACAAACCTATATGGTTATATATTCAAATGAAATATTTAATATACACTATACGTTAAACTCCTTGGTTTAGGATACTTACAGCTTACGGTGGATTTGTCTAAACATATCCACTTGAAAAAAGGGGACTACCTATAATTCATATGTTCTTTCCAGTAATCAGTATTCCAGTCTTTTAGTCGACTTCCAGACTCTCTGGTTTATCTCAGTCCTTCATCTGCCATCGTGGTGAAAACACAAATGTTTTAGCTTGATACTTTGGAGCCAGATCTCACTGTGCTATGCCACAGTTTTCAGTTATCATAGGAGTCAGGCATATATCCTCAATCTAATCAATCTAATTGGAAAAAGATCTTAACTGTAGAAATTTGATTGCTGAGATTTGAATTTATGATTTTATTTGACTTGGTCCTGTGATGAGTCTAAAAAGTAGATTTTTAGAAGTGTTTGTTTGTCTGACTAGTACAAGTTTCTTGCCCTGCTTGGTGGCTGGTAGCTAGCTAACAAATATCAAAGTTATGTGATGAATACTCAGTGGTGCTATGACACCACAATCTTTGAATTAATGCCAGTATTGGGAATGGAAAAAAAACGCCCATCTCCAACAGCAGTGTACTATGTTGGCAGATATATAATTGCAGCAACTCTAAACTCTAAAGTCCTGTATTTCAGGTAGTGTGGAAAACAAGCTCCAGATAAAAGGAAGTGTGTATGCATGGGCAGGATGTGGTCAGTATTATACTTGCCAACACCCTGGCCATTGTTTGCATCAGGGCCATCTGATAACAGATATAACTGAAGTCAGGTAGAATTGCAGAATGAATAAAACTGGTTGCAATAATTTGTTTGATGGCAAGGAGCATGCATGATTGCAGTCATAGAGAAACCATTACATACATAAACATCCGTGTGAAAGAGCAGTCAGCGGTTTATTTCCTTCCAGCCTGTGATAAAGGTGAGCTTCAAGTCAAGTGTTATTTTTAACACTTTTGAAAGAAGTATATTCCTGCTGACATAGTTTGTTAAGTAATTTTTGCACCATTTTTCAACTGTTTTATGGTGCAAATCTGAACTTGTAATGTAAGCAGTCAGCAGTACACACAGTATGTAAAATATTTGTTATTGCGGCCACCATTATGATAACACTGAAATATTTTATGCTTGGCCACTAATAAAAATGAGTCAAATCATGTTCTTTTTTGTGACACTATCCATATGTACAGTATGTGAACTTCAGCTATATACAGTACTGTGCAAAAGGCCACCATTACGTTTGTTGTTTTAGCAATGATATATAATAACATATTTTGGATGATTGGACCCCAAAATTTCAATCCTTGGATTTGTCACTGCATAATACTCTTTTCTATAGATCTTCATTCAAGCCGTTGTGAGCTTTAGCATATCTTAGACTTTTTACCATGTTCCCCTTCTGAAAAAGTGGTTTCTTGGCTGCTACCACTCTTGATCAAACTTCTTCAGACTGTACAAAGTTCAACTTGGCATCCCAGTGAAACCAGATGCTGCTGTTGTTCAAGTGTAAAAGGAGCTCACACTTATACTTGCTACTGTAGCCTATAGAAGCTGTTTTTTTACACTTTTTTCAGTTTTTAATATGGCATACAAATGTCCTGCATTTTATGGTTGAATTATCATAAAGAGACAGATAAATAATTGTATATGGTCATTACACCATTGCTAAAGCGATGTATATATAATGTAATGGTAGCCTAAGGCTTTTGGACTTTACTGAATATACTCACCACCACCACGTCAGTGTCACTGCAGTGCTGAGAATGATCCACCACCATAATAATACCTGATCTGTGCTAATCCTGTGGACCATTGGAGGACAGAGTAAAGGGAACTAAAAAAGTATGTAGAGAAACAGATGGACTACAGTCTGCAGTTGTAGAGCTACAAAGTGCAGTGAGCACTAAAACTGAAATATAGAATTATCAGAATACAGACTGAAACATATACAACGGCTAAGACAGTACTATATATATATATATATTACTGTCTTAGCCATTCTAGTTCTCCTACTTAGAAAGACGAGAGAGGTCTGTAATTTTCATCATAGGTACACTATCAGAGACAAAATGTGAAAAAAAAAGGACAGACACACACACTAGTGGAAACATGAAAGCACAGTGACGGTGAGTACCGGGCGCATACGCAACACTAGCAGAGACAAAATGTGAAAAAAAAAATCCAGGAAATCACCATTGTAGGATTTTTTAAAGAATGTAATTGTTAAATTATGGTGGAAAACAAGTAATTTGGTCAATAACAAAGGTTCAACTCAATACTTTGTAACATAACCTTTGTTGGCAATGACAGAGGTCAAACAATTTCCTGTAAGTCTTCACCAGGTTTGCACACACTGTAGCTGGTATTTTGGCCCATTCTCCATGCAGATCTCCTCTAGAGCAGTGATGTTTTGGGGCTGTCGCTGGACAACATGAACTTTTAAAATCCCTCCACAAATTATTTATGGGGTTGAGGTCTGGAGACTGGCTAGGCCACTCCACAACCTTGAAATGCCTTTTTACAGAGCCACTACTTTGTTGCTCGAGCAGTGTGTTTGGGATCATTGTCCATGCTGGAAGACCCAGCCACGTTTCACAGCAAGTATGGTGTTCTCAGAGCATTCTACTTTCCTCCAAACACAACGAGTTTGAGTTTCTAACCAACAAGTTCTATTTTGGTTTCATCTGACCCACATGATATTCTCCCCATCCTCTTCTGGGATCATCCTTATCCTCTCTGGCAAAAACTTCAAATGCGCCTGGACCCATGTACTGGCTTAAAGCAAGGGGACACGCCTGGCACTGCAGGATCTGAGTCCCTCTCTGCATAGTGTTTGTTACTGATGGTAGCCTTTGTTACTTTGGACCCAGCTCTCTGTAGGTCATTCATCAAGATCCCCCTTGTGTAGTTATGGGATTTTTTGCTTACCATTCTCATGATCATTTTGACCCCACAGGATGAGATCTTTGCGGGGCCCCAGATTGAGGGAGATTATCAATGGTCTTGTATGTTTTCCATTTTCTTACAAATTGCTCCCACTGTTGATTTTATTCACACCAACCTGCTTGCCTATTGTAGATTCACTCTTTCCAGCCTGGTGTGGTCTCACAATTTTCTTCCCTGGTGTCCTTCGACAGCTCTTTTGGTCTTGGCCATGGTTGATGGTTGAGTTTGGAGTCTTACTGTTTGAGGCTGTGGACAGGTGTCTTTTATACAGATAATGAGGTCAAACAGGTGCCATTAATACAGGTAACGAATGGAGGACAGAAGAGCTTCTTAAAGAAGTTACAGGTCTGTGAGAGCCAGAAATCTTACTTGTTTGTGGGTGACCAAATACTTCTTTTCCACCATGATTTAGAATTAAATTCATAAAAAAATTCTACAATGTGATTTCCTTGATTTTTTTCTTCTCACTTTGTCTCTCATAGTTGAAGTGTACCTATGATGAACATTACAGACCTCGCTCATCTTTTTATGTAGGAGAACTTGCACAATCAGTGGCTGACTAAATGGCTGCTTTTTTGCCCTACTGTGTATATATATATATATATATATATATATATATATAAATTTGTTGTAGGAATATTTTATTAGGTATTAAAATATAATTTATCGCATCACCAACAAATGTCTTCACCAAAATCATTATAATTTCCATATTTGTATTGTTTTCAACATCAATACTTTTCCACTTAGTCCTTGTCCCCAACCCAGACTTAAAGTAAAGTAATGGATTCATTAAACAAAATCACAATGTGTTTTTTTATAACTGAAAAAGACAGAACATATTATTTTTGTTCATATCTATACAACATTTGCATATATTTGAACAATATATCATCGTCTCCAACATTACCGTCATTACCGCAATAGTCAATGATTTCGATGATACTGATGGTATACAGCCATGAGAGAAGAGTGACATTTTGATGCCTGGTAATGTGATCAAAATCTAGATATACTGCCGTTTGATCAAGGCAGTGGTTTCAAGTCAAACAACCTAATTTGAAAACCTGCTCTATCATGTTTGTATTGTCATAAGATAAGCACCTAATTGCAAAATATTGTTGAGGTTAATTCGCTGTAAAATTAGAACTAGATTAAATTGTTATAATTGTTATTCTTACTCCACTTAAAATCACAAGTGTTTGTGATATCACTGCCACCACATGCTTAAAATGCATCGCACATTTCACCTTACTGCAGGAACTTGTCTTTTTCCTGTTCTGCACATTGTTATGTTTGTCTTGATAATGCTTTGTGTGGTGCATTATATATTTATTCTCTTCCTTAGGTTAACAATCAGTGTTTTTCGGCACTGATTAGTATTGATCAGCTGATTTCAGATTTAAGAAACTGCATGACTTAAAATCTAAGAATAAAAAAAAGAAACCATTGTATCATGTAAAAATATTATGCCAGTCATAAGCAGAGTTAAATTTGGACATGTGCATGTCGTCTAACAATGAATTTACATGATCAGCGGAGATCCCCTTAAAAATTTATTTGGAATCCATTGTGGCACTGGCATGACAAATTGTTTCTTTCTCTTGCTAGGTAGCTTCTCGAAAGTCATGCTGAGGTAGGATCTCTGGTATGTCAGCAATGCTCCACCATTTAGCTTGGCATGCAAAAAAAGAGAAAAAAAATGGCACATGATGAAAGTAAAAGTGCAGTCTGCGTTGAGTACTACAGCAGGGTGGGGTATGGGTAGGGTCCACCATTTTTAATGCAGAAATACCTGCTAAAAACAATAAAGACCAGCATATGTTGTGCTTTGGTGGCTGGTGTCTTGTTTAGTTATAAAGATTTTGCGAGATCCATCTACCATGTTAGTCCATGTTGGTTCATACTGGCTGGTGCTGGTCTGGTGATGATTTAACTGGTGAACTTAAATGGTCTTGTTGACCTTGCTTGTAAAACTGGTTGACCAGCATACCAGTATCCAAACGTAATATGTGCTGTTATTTTAGGAGCTGAACTTGGCTTCATCTTCATCTTCATATGAAAGCTTTATTATGCTAGTAATGGCGTTTAACGAGGAAAACTCAAACTTCTGATAACATATTAAATATAACTGAGAAACAGTTGAAGTACTTTAATGTATACCTACCCAGTTAAATTATCATCCATCTTTTCATTTTATTGATCACTTACCAAAACTTAATTCTAGACAATATATCTTTATTCAGTGTACTTTTTTATTAACTCTCGAGACAATAAGCTTTACATTCAACCTGTTTGTCAAAAGGTATGCAGTACTGACTATCTTTCAGCAAAATGTACTGAACTTAATTACAAGCAATTTCAGTAACATTAAATTATAAAACAATACTGTATTTTAATACCAAATTGATCCTTAAAATCCATAATAAATAAACAAAAACAAGTTTTAGGTAGTTTAACCTGTTAAATAATGCCTGTCTGTCCAGCTAGTACAATATAGATGAGGACGGTAGTACAGAGAAAAATACTGCCTGAGAAAGACTGAAACTAGATGGCATAATGCCAGAACCCACTGCTTCACTCACACAAGTGATCTTGCAGAGGCGTCCACTGCTCTTTCCCACAGCCTTGAGTGCACTTCTGTATTAAATATGTAGCCCAATTAAATATATAAAATTGTACTTGTTTATGGGGTCTCTCTCTCTCTCACACACACACACACAGACACACACACAAACTCACACACACACACATATATACAACAGATTTGTCACAAACCTAACTGCCGCTTTTGGGTCTCGATAGGCATCAACTTTTGACAATTCATCTCTTGACTTTCAGTTCAGCTTGGCACGCTCCCGTTGCGTGAGAATAGCCTCTTACCGCGTGCTGTGGTTTGCTGAGACTACACAACATTTTTCACTTCTGAATCATACAGTGCAAAAATATGGCATTAAAAAGGTGCTCTAAATAATGTCTTATTACATATTTTACTTAGCTACTGGTACTTCTAAGACAGTGTGAACATCTCCTGATAATCCACCACAGTTTGTTTTGCCAGAATGTACTTCCTTCAGTATTCGGTATATAAAGCAGGTCGAAAAAGGACCTATAAATAATAGAATCTTTTGACAAATCACATTTGTTAACCCTATGTGTCAGCCTGAAGTTTTGCTTATGTTTCTGAGGTACTGATACTCCTCATCCTACTGATGGACTGCCTGATCACGTCTCGACCTATCCGTACTTCTTTAATTATAAAGTAGTAGCAAAGGGCATCCAGGCAGACCGTGACATTGGCCAGGCTGATGGCCACTTGCACAAACAGGGAGATGTTTCTTACTTTTTGGCAATCACTGATAGCACGGCTACGCACCAGGTACTGGAGAAATATTGCAATGTGACAAGGGGTGAAGGGCACCAGGAAGGCACAGAGGCCGCTGTAGATGATCCGGATGCCAGCTCGCCTCTCAGGACTGATTGTGGCTCTTGGATCACGCAGGGCACGTATACTCCGGGTCGAGCAATAAATCAGTACCACAGCTGGCAGCAGGAAACCAAACATCTCCAGGAATGCAATGAGAGCTGGGTGCCATCCATTATCTGAGAAGCCATGAAAGCAGTGGAAAGTAGCATTTCCATTCATACGGAAGGTGTAGACAGGCACAGTTGCTACCACCACAGTCACCCAAATCACTACACACACAATCCGTGCTATTTTCTTGGACCGTTGATGCTTGGCCTGAAACGGGTGACATATGCTGATGTAGCGGTCCACAGATATGACCACAATTATGTAGATGCTCCCATACATGGACAAGAAGTACAGGCTCTCCAGAAAGGAGCAGAAGACCTTCATTTCTGGCACCCAGTGGTGGTTTGTGGCATGCATTTTAAAGGGGAGCTGGAGCAGCAAGAGCAGGTCAAACAGAGCTAAGTTGGTCATGTAGATGGAGGATTCAGTCCATTTCCTAAAAACTTTGCAGAACACCAAAAGCGCGCAGATGTTTAGAATGAGGCCAAACACAAAGATGGGAATGTAAATGGCCGGCTCCAGTGACTTCATGAGTGTGTCAACATCAGCCAACGAGCAGTTCTTGTCGTCTCTGCGGAAAATAAGTGTACGATTAAAAGTCGTCTCTCTGACTTGTTTTATCATGAACTTTCTCACACCTACTCACATTCATACATCAGTGATTTTAAAGAAAGATGAGCAACAAGGTGTAGGCCAGTGTGGGATTCTGCAAGACTGTTGAACATGTGAGGTTGCAACCAATAAGCAGCAAATAGTATCACTTGTGAAACTCATCTATTTTATATGTTACACTGGACTTCAAATACTTACTCTGTAGTGCAAACATTTGCATGGCAACCCGTCATGGTTTTTGGTGGAAATATGTGGGGGTATTCTGAAACAAGATAATACAATGTTAGCAATCCAAAGCATTACTCACATTCAGCCAATTGTCTTCCAAGCTATAAGACATTTTACATAAAGTTCTTGATCTCAATACCTAGCAGAATGATTAAGTATAAAAATAAAAGAGGCATAAAATGGGCACACAACTTATTAGTGAATACTGCTATCACATTCACAAAAGCGTGATGAAAAGTCTGAACTGCTGTTTTTTAGTATTGTTGTTTATTTTATTTATTTATTATTTGTTTCATTTGTTTAGTTATATTAATGCAGCTCCTGGTAACGGTCAGCAGTTCCTGAGGCTTGCAACGTGATGGTTGGGTGTTATGGTTAGGGGGGACTTTGCGAAGGGGTGGTACCCTGTCCAGGATATACCTTTGACTAGGCCCAGGAAATTTTGACAAAGGCTCCATAGTCTTCATGATCCTAACCAGGTTAAGTCGGAGTAAAATGGGATGTGACAACAGAACACCAGTGATACCTAATGCAGTAAATGACTTCTTTTTCATATCTTATGAATTATATTTATTATGCTGAATTTGGTTTGCTGATTTTATTTACATAGTATTGAACTTTGTTTCTGTCTGGGCTGTTAATGGAGACAATGTTAATGGACAATTAATGGAGTTCTGTTCATTTAACCTGGTTACATTACCCTTTCCAATTTCCAGTTTCCATAAAGCATGATCAAATATCATGTGAGCATGATTAAACCACTGGCATTGTTTTGTCTTACCACAAACTTCAGTTTTGTAAATTAATTTTTTTTTTCTAATTTAAACCACAAAACCAACCAAATAAAAACAAGAAACAATTCACAATATATCTTAATATTTATAATTAGTGCTGGTATATATAAAATACGTTATGTTTTTCTAGTTATATAGCATCTAACTATAAACTGATGTGAGTCAGAGTCTTCCTCTTTTTGTTGTGGTTTGTAAACGTAAGGCTTAGGCATTCGTGATACACCTTATAACTCGTGTTACAGACCAAAATTGTCAACGTAGAAAATTGTGAAATCCATCTGATCGTAAGTCATACTGGAATTCCAGTTAGTCTTGTGATTGTAATTAATTGAAGTACGTTTTACAATTAAAAGTATACCAGATAGCGTCTTAAATGGAAAATACAAAGCTTTTATTAAGTGGCACGGTGTAGTTTTAGAACAACATAAGCTGACATGCACTGTCAGCAGAAATACATTACACAAGGGCTTATTTGTTCCACAAACATAACACAATATAGCTGTACCTTTCAAAGTACAATAGTGGTCAGTAAGGTCCATTAGTTTTCAATTTACTATACAGTATATAGGTCAGCTAATCAAAGACACAAAACACCCTTGAGGGAGGTAACCGGAAATGTTCACCATTGCTATTTTTGACCATGTATATGACCACACAGAACTTGTCTGGTGACCAACTGATATAGACATTATACCCTTTGGCTACACATTACTTTAGAGAACCTTCATTGTTTTTCAGTTATATCTAATAGGTTCACTGGACTGGTGACAAGACTGGACTGGTTATTTGCACCATTAGAACAATGCGTAATACTCTGTAATACTTGTGCTAATACCTGAATCCTTAAATAAATCCTTAAATTGGAAATTCTGGCTGGTGTTAAAGTGTTCCATGTTACTCCTGGAGAAAGGAAATCGCTCCGGCATAAGAACCTTTTCCATCTGCGCGTATCCATCATAGTAGTATCATGCTTGTTTTGTTGCATCTGGGACAGGATGGCTTGCCATCATTTATGAAACAATTAATTCTGAATTCTAACAGCAAATTCTAAAGGAAAATGTCAGGACATCTGTCTGCGAACTGAATCTAAAGAGAAGGCAGGTGACGCAGCAAGACAAAGACCCTACGCCCACAAGTTGTTCTACCAAATTGTGGTCAAAGAAGAACAAAGTTAATGTTTTGGACATGTTGTAGAAGGACCTGAAGTGAGCAATTCTCTTTATCTGCTTTTAGAAGTTAATGCGAATGATGTTCTAGGTCATATTTATGTAGAAATACAGAAAATTCAAAAGGTTTCACAAACTTTAAAGCATCACTGTAGTCTTTCATTTTACGAATACATAGAGATTCTCCTATCACTTTCAAGCATTCAGCTGTTTACACTTTCTGTTCAGCAATGTGTACATGCGTGACTGCTAATACCAGTACAAAAGTTTCATTAGCATGTTCACTGGCTGTGATCGTAAAAGCAGCTCACCAACTATTGTATGTTTTAATCCGAGCGTTACAAATGCTGTAAAAACACTGTCATTTTGTTGCTTTTTATCACATTCCTTTTATGTTTGCAGTACAGTTTGCATTATGAGAGTAAAAAGATGGCAATAAATCTACTCCAGACAACACACAAAAATGTGTGTTTTAATTCGCTGAGTACAATCTTGCATTATATTAACGTACTTCAACAATTTTCAACCTTTAATTTGACTATTGGTTCTGGTAAACATTAAATAACATTTACCTAAATTTTCCCTACCTACTTTTTGTTTTTTGTATTAAATCTGTATAGCTACTGCATAGTGCTTAGATTTAGTCTGGAAAGTACTTTCGAACTAAAAACAGGAACTATCATTTTGTTGAGTATACTGTAACAAAATCCAAACACAGCCCTAATCCTGTCTGTTTTCTTTTTTCTGTTGTATGGCTTATGCCTCTGTCTTCTTTGTTTTAAAAGTTGTTTCGTAAGAACAGTAGGTACACTTACCAGAGTAAATGTGCTCTGATGTTTGATTCTGTCGATGTCCTGAAAGCAGACTGTGGTGTCAGATAAATACACTTCTTCTTTTAAACTATGCAACCACATCCTTGCCAACAGAAACCAACTGATGCTGTCCTTGCCTGTGTAACCTGCAAGACTTGTTTAGAATAACAAGCCATTTATGTCAAACAGTAAAGTTTAATGAACAGACTTTTCTGTTGGTTTGAGTGAGAATGAAGGATTTAAAAAAAATAACCAATAGCAGTTAGCATACACACTCTAATACATGCTATTTTATTATTACGTGTCACCTTGATAATCAGCACCACTCTCCAACTCACTCGCCTACTTCTTCTTCTCTGGTTATTGCTTCCTAATGACTCTATCTTTTCCACATGTGCGTATTACCTGTCTTTACTTTACATACCACAAAGACATCAGCAATGCTGCTGGTAACCTCTCGTACTTTCCATGCCTACCACAATCACTGGTGAACTCAGAAAAGGTTTTCTCGCCGTTTGGAAATCTTCATCTTGGCCTTTGCCTCAGTTCAACACCTCTGCTTTGGTTGAGCCACGGTGCTGGTTTGAGAAATGGATCACCACTTAGCATTAAGCAACTGCAGATGCTGTTTTGCATGCTGTTTTACCTGCATGGGTCATCTTTCTAATCAAGTATCTGATTGTTTGAATCCTGTTGCTGTTACACTGTGTCAATATTTGATGTGACTTTAACACAGCCAGAACAGTTGCCAGTGAAAAGCTGTTTGCTTAAACTAAGAAGCTGTGTCATCAAATGACCCAAGTTTACTGTGCTGTATATTTTAATTCATTGTAAAATATTCATTTTCTTATTTCACTACCACTTTGTCTTGTGGTGGGTTCTAAGACTATCCTGGGAAGCCAGGGTGTATTTCTGTGCATCACAGCAGGGCATCATACACCTGCTGGGTGGCAGGTTACAGTAGTTAATGCTTGATTTTGGGAGATGAGAGGAAATTAAAGTACCCTGATGACGCCTACATAGTCCTACACTGTAAAAACTGATTTTGGAGGGTTGTAGAAAAACCTATTCAAATTGTTTACATTTCTTAAGTATATTAGTCAGGGTGTGAAATATATAATAATGGTAAATGGGAAATTTTTCCCAAAATCTGTATTTCTTAAAAGTAACAAAAGCAAACTTGTCATAAACTATACTCAAAAGCTATTGGTTCACATATGAGACCTGTGGACTGTCAAGCTGCTAAAAATGTACACAATAACACTATATGACAATATTTTGAAAGAAAGTTAACCTTCCCCGAATAAGTAATGAGTAATTAGTCATATTGATTAATTAATAGATATTTTAGCGCCATCCAGTATGCAATTTAGTAGCTTGATAGTCTTTTTATTTTGGGGTTTGTGGGGTTTGTGTGGTTTGGTTTATGTTTGTGGCGTCTTGTTTGTCTTGCTCGTATAAAGCTCCTAATGTGTGTCCGTGTGTCGATTTGTATATTCATGTTTGTGAGAAGTTATCCGTACCTACCGTGGGCTGGTTTGCTGTGTGTGAGGGTAAAATAGCTCATAACAGGGCTAGTAATGAAGATCTTTATTATGAATAAAGCTCTTGCCTGAGCTCTGATATCTTTGCCCATCCCAACACTGTACTATTATTATTGCATAAATGGTGGATTGTCTAATAAAAGTAATAAATTAGTAAATGTTACCAATGTTAGTTTACGTCAGAAATTATTTGTGTAATGTATTGAGAAGTGTTAGGTAGGCTTTACTTACCTTCGTTTAGTATTTCATTGCTGTTACATTTAAGTACCCTTTACTCACATTTTTTTGAGTAGATTCTATTGGTTGTTTTTTGTTTTCTTCAGCTTTGAACACGAACAGTTCTCCTGTCCATCTTCTCCAGCCTCTGCAACAGGGTCAGCATGGCAGTGGCTTTTTTCGCACCTGGAGTGATGGTCATGTCAGGTATTGGGTGATCATCGGATGATACTTTCTTGAAAATGCAAAAAAAGCACCTTGGATCACATTCTAGAATTAGAGGTGCTTTTTAATATTTCTACTTGTGTTGAAATGTGTTGAAATATAGCACCAGCTTTTTATCTTCCTCATTTTGTATGTAGCAGGGATGAACAATAATGTTCCTGCATTCATTGTTTCAGGACATTGACTTTCCGAGTACAGTACTATGTCTGACTTTGAGTTAGATTACAAATAAAAATGAAAAAGAATGAATGGGTGCATTGTTGTATATTAATTGATTTCAAAATAATACGTCTATATAATAAAGGGGCCATAATTTACCATGCAAGACAAAAAAGTTGATGACATTTTGCTTTTAGTGTATGTCGGCAAATTGTGTCTACTACGTCACTGTAGTGAAGCCGCTTTACATATAAGTAATGGTTTGTTACAACACCATATAGCCAACATCAACCAGGTACAAAGATGTTTCATAATAATAATAATAATAATAATAATAATAATAATAATAATGATACTAACTTAAACTTTTATAGTGCCTTTCACAGTACCCAGGATCGCTTTACATAAAAAGTACAAAGAAAATAAGTACAGTAAACAAAACACATCAGACAGAAACAGAGCGAGGAAGAGAAAGAAAATGCTGAGAAAAAAAAAAAAGTGTTTTAAGAAGAGCTTTGAAATTAGCGAGAGAAATAGTGGAGCGCAGAGAAGAAGGAAGAGAGTTCCAAAGTGAGTGGGCTGCAATATTGAAGGATCTATAACCCATGGTAGAAAGCCTGAACCTCTGAAAAAGTAGGGGGTTTTAAGTAGGGGGCTGCTGAAATGTCCTTTACCCAGCCAATATACTGTTCAATAATTAGGCTTCCTCAACAAATATTTACCCAATTACCAAATCAAAATGGGCAGCACAGTGGTGAAATGGCGCAGTGGATAGCGCTACCACCTCACATACACAAAGATTGCCTTTGTGGAGTTTGCATGTTCTCTCCATCTTGTGTGAGTTTCCTCTTGGTACTCTGGTTTCCTCTCACATTCAAAAGACATACATTACGTCAGCTAGTGACTCTAAAGTGTGCCAGTATGTGTGTGTGTTTGTTTGCCCTGCAATGCATTGATGCCCTGCCTAGGGTTTGTTCATCTTGTACCCTCTATTTCCAGTTAGACCCAGTCTCCCTACTGTCCTGAACTGGATTAAGCAGGTATGAAAAGTAATGAATGAATGCATGGATGAATAGTAAGTAAGTAATTCACTGTTTTAACCTTGTTTTGTGCTAATAAAAGAAGAGCACAAGGAGATGACTACATAAACATAGTTTCCACTTACAGTTTATTGCATTGTGTATCCACCATAGTTGGAAAACGGAATTGTTATCCTGAATTGCAAGACTTTGCATGAATAATGTGCTGGTCAACAACAACAAATAACACAAATAAACAAATAAAACAAATAAATGTGTTTCCAAATCTATAATATAGAAATCTCTGGGAAAACCCCATTTTGAAGTTTTGGTTACAGTCATGAAGGAGCCAAAGGTGTAGATGAGGACAGTGTTGGTGGTGTTACCCATTATGTTCTGCATCAGTAAACTGAAAGAGCTCCCCCATAGACACACAGTCCCCCAGGGAGCATATCAACCATGTGGATCCCACCAGAAAGTGTAAAACAACCGAAACTTTACGGAATGAAAGGAAGTTGGTGAATTTTTCAATGTTTGAATATATTGAGAGGGAAATTTTACGATTTAAACTGGGGTGGCACGGTGGCACAGCGGTTCACAGGGTCTCCGCCTTCGTGGTGTCTGCAACTCCACGTGTCCATGTGGGTTTATCTGGGTGCTCAGCTTCCCTCCCACAGCCTAAAGACATACATTAGGTTAAATGATTACACTTAATTCGCTTGATCTAAGTATGTATGACTAGTTTTGAAGTAAGCTTGTGTATCGATGTAACCGTGTGTCTGTCAGGAATAGCCATTGGCGCTGTAAGTGGCGTAAAATAAACAAACAAAATTAAAACTTTAAAAACTTGTTTTAACTATTTTTATTTCTATTTTGTCAATTGAAATTTGTTAAGTACACCTTCCCTGTACTGACTGGCTGTTTAACAGTGACATATAAAAAAAGCAGCACTATTTTAATGTATACCATTACAGCTCGTTTTAATATGCACAAACCTGTTGCCCATCAGCAGACAGAAACCATCACAGGACTTCATTGAGCAGATTGTGGGAGGAAGGTCATTCTTTATATTGCTGTCACACTGATATTGTTACAGAAATATTTGTTGTGGTTGTACGAGTGTGACAGGTTGGATTTTTTAGCACTGTGTGCATTGTCGAATAATTTATTAAACACATCCGGCACCTATTGCAAGAAGGATATATCTCATTTGGCTGTCCAGTGTGTGTGTACATCAGATATTCTTCTGTAAGCGAGTTTCAGATCAAACACATACCTCATGCAGAAAAGTTTTCCGCCTTCTGTAGATGAATGGTAAGTATGTCAGCCCACAAACAACTGTCACTTTCCCTTAAATGTTTTCAGTTGTAACATCAATAATACACCACCGTAGGGCCCTGAGTTTGAGTCAGGCAGCACATTCAGACACAGTTTGTTTTGTCTGAAGGCCAATGAGTTGAACATTCCACGATACTACAACAGCAACCCCTACCTCAGACCCAGCGTCAGGAGGTGTGACAACCCCCAACTCACCAATCGTCATGCCCCACTAAACTTTCTGATATAGCCTAATTAATTTAAGTTTTATTAATGTTTCTTTATCCTCATCGATAACTTTATTAGGTACACCTTATTTCTACACTTACTGTCCGTATTATCGGTTTCACTTACCATATAAATGCACTTTGTAGTTCTACAGTGACAGACTGTAGTCCATCTGTTCTCTACAATAGTCCCCTTTACTCTGTTCTTTAATGGTCAGGCCCACCACACATCAGGTACTAATTGGGTGGTGGATCATTCTTAGTACTGCAGTACTGAGTTTTTAAACACTGTGTTCACTCACTGTTCACCCTATCAGACACACATGCCATATTGCTTCACCTTGTAAAGACAAAGACAGTAGCTCGTCAGTTGCTGCACAGTTTGTGTCAGTCCTCCTCTAACACTTCATCAGTGCTCACAGGATGCTGCCTACAGGATGCTGGTGGCTTGGCACCTATTTTCAGTCCAGCAGAGACACTAAAGTGGGTTAAAACTCTAGCAGCACTACTGTGTCTGGCCTACTAATATCATCACCATCAGTGTCATTGCAGTGCTGAGAGTGATCCATTAGCCCAACAGCACCTGATCTGTGGTGGTGCTGTGGGAGTCCTGACCATTAGAGAACTGAGTAAAGGGGATTAACAAAGTATGCAAAGAAACAGATGCACTACAGTCTGTAAATGTAGAACTATAAAGTGCTTCTATATGGTAAGCGAAACTAAGAAAATGGACAATGAGTGTAGAAATACAGTCAAGTCAGATTCATTTCTATAGCGCTTTTTACAATGAAGCACTGTCACAAAGCAGCTTTACAATTTTATATTATCTTCTCATATTCAAGGCCAATCCCAAATTGAGCAAGCCTACTCCCACAAGGAGGTATACCTAATAAAGTGACTGGTGAGTGTATCATTTCTAAGCATTTGATGGTACAGCCTGTTCTAAAAAGTAGTCTTTATCTACAAAATTATACTGTATGTGATATTAACTATAGAATAATAAATCAACATAAGTTATTTAGAGATCTTTGTACTATATATCACCCATTTTATTGGTGACAACTCTGCTGTCTATAGGTTACTGTTATATCTGTACTGATTATGACACAACAATGCATGTATAACTCAGAGTTCTAAAATGTTGCACAGTGAGTACATTAGAATGTTCAGATGAGCAGACCACATTGTCGCGTTGATGAAGAGAGGAGACATTTCTCTAGATAAATTAACTAAATCCAGCAGTGTCTAACTTTGTGTTAGTTTTGTAAACTTTTGGTAGCCAGTTCCACATCTGGCAGCAGGGATTTTGACAGTGTGCTGCCCTTGGCCTCTCACACGCATGGCCTAAACAGCGCACCGGTAAGTAACAGTAACAGAGCAAACTCTAATCTGCTTGCAAGATATTTGTGCAAAGGGGTTAAAATTTGTAAAACCTTAGTATTAGTAATGAGATGTGAACGATACCACAACAATGTGCTGAAATTGGAGCAATATATGATATTTTGTTTTGCTGAGGTTTTCCAGAAAGCAGTTGAGACATATTATAAAAAGAGTACAAAACCATTAATACAATCATGACGAAAATGTTTTAAATATAAAAAGAACACCAAGTTATATTGGATAAGCCCAGTTTTTTATGTACATATCATTATTATTTATTACCTTTCATCAGTTTAGTGGCTAAAACTATATATGTAGTTGTCTTAAGTGCTACCTGGCCAATAATATAATATATACTTGTAGTCTGATTTGTATTTTGTTGCAGGCAGCTTCCGAGGCACCATTTATAGTTTTTGTTTAGTTATTTTATTTATTTAATATGTTATTTTATTTACTTCTCTGCATAGTCATACAAAATATGTCTGTTAAATGATTGCCTTCAACATAGAGCAACATAAATACCTTACGTAAACAGAATTAGTGTTAAATGTTGTTTTGTTGCAATGACATTTCTTTCATTTTCTAGTCTGTTTGCTTGTTTTTTCAGAAAATGTACTGTTTCAATCCTTTCCCTCCTGCTTTGGTAAAGAAGCAGGAGATGAAACAGAAAAACAAAGGTAATGGTGGCCTTCCTATAACCTGCACGAAGAACAATTTTGGTGATCATGGCAAATCTGTTGCTGATCAGAAGTGCAGAAGTGGCCCCAGCAAAGTGAGCACCAAACAAAAGAGTGCTCCACCAAAACCCATGAACTATGCGGAGCTCTTAAAACTAGCTGAAAAGCTCCAGTTTGAACCGGTGGTGGTGAAGATGGAAGAAAAGAGACTCCACACAGCAAGGGAACTTAAGATGTTCAAAGTTAAGGCACAAAACAAAAAAAGGGGGCTTCATGAACTACCTCATGTGAAAAAGACCAATAGCCCACCTGATAGTGCTTTGAATGTATCAAGAGTGTCAAGCCCATTGCAGAGAACTGCAGAATCTACAGAGAAAAGACCCCGTCAGAGTAATCTGACAAAGGAAAGGGAGCCTCCAAAGCTTGGCGAGGGAAAAGTGCCAACTGAGCTAAATCTTCCTTCTGGATCTGGTACCAGTGGATCTATCAAATCTGCACCTGCTGGCTTCTTAAAACAAGCAAGAACACAGAAGCCAAGACCAGGAGGAAGTGCTCAGGGCCGTCCTGTTTCTACAGGAGCAATTTCTTCTGCCAGCAGACCAAGCAAGTCAGGTAGGACAATAGACAGCATACGACTGCTAAACCAAGCATTACTGTAAATACAATGATAATGTATCCAATCAAATTATGGTACTTTGCAGCTACTGTGTTACTTTTGGTCTACAGAAATAAAATATTGCTACTGTGGCAAACTATGTCTTGCTTGTCATTTGTTGATTTGTAAATAATGCACCGACAGTGAGCTCTAACCTCAAGCGCCTGCGTGAAGATGAGGAAGAAAATGACTCGGAGATGGATGACTTCATTGTTGATGATGACATAGACCAAGAAAAAATCTCTAAACATATCAGAGAAATCTTTGGCTATGATCGGAGAAAGTAAAGATGGCACACTGTGACCCACGTAACACTGAACACACACACATGAATGAACAAAAAGTGCTAGATAAGAGTTGAGTGAGCTGTTTCATTAGGTACAACAATGAGAGTGAGGATGATTTGAGGTTTATGGAAAGTAGCTGGAGCGAACAGCAGAAAGAGGAGGCAAAAAGGTAGATGACAAAGGCCTTATTTATTTCATTCCTTAAGATACATGTACAGACAAATATATTTCCATATTCACAACTCACTGTCTGCCGGTAGTCTGCGACTGGCTATGCAGGAGGAAAAGGAGGAAGAGCAGCGGGAGCTGGAGGAAATGAAACTGAAAAAGGTCAAGAGGAGAAGGCTTACCTAAGACAGTTTGAACATCAAACCTATAATAAAGTCTTATTGCATCAATGTGATCTCCTTACAATTCATTCTCTCATGGATAAACACTGCTTGGAGCCACTAACCCATAACTCCCCTGACCAAGCATCTTCAACTACCAGCTTTCATGCAGCTGAGCCATCTTCCAGTGCAGTTATTTTGCTTGTTTTAAAGATCTAATCTACTCATATTGATGTCTTTTTATTGAAAGTAGTGGCCAATATAGAGATACAGTACATATTGATTCACCCGCTTAATCCAGTTCAAAGTCAAAATGGGGGGTTGGGTTGGCATATCTAGCAGGGTGTAAGGAAGGAACCAACCCTGGAGAGGGGTTGTCCATTGGTCCTGTCCATTTACAGGGCACATACACACAAACACACTCACTCAGTCACACTGGGACACTTTAGAGACTCTAGTTGACCTAGCACCTATCTTTGGATCATAGTTAGACAGGTGTTCAGTTTTTCACTTTCCAATCATTCATTTATTCATTTTCTTATCTGTTTAATCCTTGGTCAGGGTCAGGCAAGACAGGAACAACCTTAGACAGGGTGCCAATCCATCATAGAGCACATACATACATATACACTGCTAAAAGCACTTTAGAAACTCCAATTAACCAAACACACTTCTTTTGACTGTGGGAGGAAACCAATGTGCCTGCAGTAAACCTAACCAGTAAAACTTGATGGCAAGATGATGGCATCATCTTCAAACAATGTAATAGCAGTATATGTCTCAGTATGCACTGACAAAATTGCTAAACATTAATTGTTTATGCGCTGGAAAAGCAGTTGCCAAACCAAAATTCCTGGTTCCTGTTTCCTCACACTTTGCAAAATTTGCAGTCTGCTAACACAGCTCTGTTTCTAGCTCATGGTCTGGATGGAATTTCCTAGGAGTAAAATGATTTTACATTTTATAAAATACATCATGGGTTGGCATGGTGGCTCGATGGGTAGCACTGTAACCTTACATAGAGAAGGTCCTGCAGGTGGAGAGATCTGGGTCCTTTCTGCGTGGAGTCTGCATGTGTTTACTCCAGGTCTTTTGGTTTCCTCCCACAGTCCAACGACATGCTTTTGGTTAACTGATTACACTAAAACTGGCCCTAGTGTGTGTGTGTGTGTGTGTATGTATGTATCGGCTCTCCCATGACCCTGTCCAGGAGTAAGCGAATAAGAAAGTGAATGAATGAATGAAGATACATCATGCATGTAAAATTATGTATACCACCTGTGTATACCACCTGCTTGTATATGTATGGGGCAAAAAAGTATTTAGTCAGCTACTGATTGTGCAAGTTCTCCTACTTAGAAAGATGAGACATGTCTGTAATTTTCATCATAGGTACACTTCAACTATAAGAGACAAAATGAGAATAAAAAATCAAGGAAATCACATTGTAAGATTTTTTAAGAATTTAATTGCAAATTAATTTGGGTCAATAACAAAAGTTCAACTAAATTCACAATAAAACATAACCTTTGTTGGCAATGACAATGGTCAAATGTCTTCACCAGGTTGGCACACACTGTAGCTGGTAATTTGGCTCATTCCTCCATGCAGATTTCCTCTAGAGCAGTGATGTTTTGGGGCAACATGGACTTTCAACTCCCTCCACACATTTTCTATGGGGTTGAGGTCTGAAGACCGGCTAGGCCACTCCAGGACCTTGAAATACTTTTTCCGGAGCCACTCCTTTTTTGCCAGAGCGTTGTTTTTAGGATTACTGTCATGCTGGAAGACCCAGCCACGTTCCATCTTCAATGCTCTCACTGATGGAAGGAGATTTTGGCTTAAAGTCTCATGATACATGGCCCCGTTCATTAACACGGATCAGTCGTCCTGTCCCCTTTGCAGAAAAACAGCCCCAAAGCATGATGTTCCCACCCCCATGCTTCACAGTAGGAATGGTGCAACTCAATGGTGCAAGAAGTTACAGGTCTGTGAGAGCCAGAAATCTTGCTTGATTGTGGATGACCAAATGCTTCTTTTCCACTATGATTTACAATTAAATTCTTTACAAATGCTACAATGTGATTTCCTTGATTTTTTAATTCTCATTTTGTCTCTTATAGTTGAAGTGTACCTATGATGAAAATTACAGACCTCTCTCATCATTCTAAGTAGGAGAACTTGCACAATCAGTAGCTGACTAAATACTTTTTTGCCCCACTTGTATAGTGGCTGTAGAAAACAAGCTTCTTCATGAAAGCAAAGCAGGAGAAAAAGGTGGTATACATAATTTTATATGCATGATGTATCTTCATTCATTCATTCACTTTCTTATTCGCTTACTCCTGGACAGGGTCATGGGAGAGCCGATACATACACAGACACAGACACAGACACACACACACACACACACACACACACACACACACACACACACACTAGGGCCAGTTTTAGTGTAATCAGTTAAACAAAAGCATGTCGTTGGACTGTGGGAGGAAACCAAAAGACCTGGAGTAAACCCATGCAGACTCCACGCAGAAAGGACCCAGATCTCTCCACCTGCAGGACCTTCTCTATGTAAGGTTACAGTGCTACCCATCGAGCCACCATGCCAACCCATGATGTATTTTATAAAATTTAAAATCATTTTACTCCTAGGAAATTCCATCCAGACCATGAGCAAGAAACAGAGCTGTGTTAGCAGACTGCAAATTTTGCAAAGTGTGAGGAAACAGGAACCAGGAATCATACAGTGGATTTTGGTTTGGCAGCTGCTTTGCCAGCACATTAACAGAGCAAATAAGTAATCATTAACAATTTTGTCAGTGCATTACTGAGACATATAGTGGTATTATATTGTTTGAAGATGATGCCATCATAATTATGCCAGTTCAAGTTTTACTGGTTAGGTTTACTGCAGGAACACCGATTTCCTCCCATAGTCAAAAGAAGTGTGTTTGGTTAATTGGAGTTTCTAAAGTGCTCTTAGCAGTATATATATATATATATATATATATATATATATATATATATATATATATATATATATATATATATATATGTATGTATGTGCTCAATGATGGATTGGCACCCTGTCTAAGGTTGTTCCTGTCTTGCCTGACCCTAACCAAGGATTAAACAGATAAGAAAATGAATGAGTGAATGATTGGAAAGTGAATCAATGTGTACTGTATCTCTATATTGGCCACAACAATATGAGTAGTTTAAATCTTTGAAACAAGCAAAATAACTGCATTGGCAAGATGGCTCAGAGGCATGAAAGCTGGTAGTTGAAGATGCTTGGTCAGGGGGGTTATGGGTTAGTGGCTCCAAACAGTGTTTATCCATGACAGAATGAATTGTAAAGAGATCACATTGATGCAATAAGACTTTATTATAGATTCGATGTTCAAACTGTCTTAGGTAAGCCTTCTCCTCTTGACCTTTTTCAGTTTCATTTCCTCCAGCTCCCGCTGCTCTTCCTCCTTTTCCTCCTGCATAGCCAGTCGCAGACTACCGGCAGACAGTGCAATGTGAATATGGAAATATATTTGTCTGTACACGTATCTTAAGGAATGAAATAAATAAGGATTTTGTCATCTACCTTTTTGCCTCCTCTTTCTGCTGTTCGCTCCAGCTACTTTCCATAAACCTCAAATCATCCTCACTCTCATTGTTGTACCTAATGAAACAGGCTCAACTCTTATCTAGCACTTTTGTTCATGTGTGTGTGTTCAGGTTACAGTGTCACAGTGTGCCATCTTACTTTCTCCGATCATAGCCAAAGATTTCTCTGATATGTTTAGAGATTTTTTCTTGGTCTATGTCATCATCAACAATGAAGTCATCCATCTCCGAGTCATTTTCTTTCCTCATCTTCACGCAGCGCTTGAGGTTAGAGCTCACTGTCGGTGCATTATTTACAAATCAACAAATGACAAGCAAGACATAGTTTGCCACAGTAGCAATATTTTATTTCTGTAGACCAAAAGTAACACAGTAGCTGCAAAGTACCATAATTTGATTGGATACATTATCATTGTATTTACAGTAATGCTTGGTTTAGCAGTCGTATGCTGTCTATTGTCCTACCTGACTTGCTTGGTCTGCTGGCAGAAGAAATTGCTCCTGTAGAAACAGGACGGCCCTGAGCACTTCCTCCTGGTCTTGGCTTCTGTGTTCTTGCTTGTTTTAAGAAGCCAGCAGGTGCAGATTTGATAGATCCACTGGTACCAGATCCAGAAGGAAGATTTAGCTCAGTTGGCACTTTTCCCTCGCCAAGCTTTGGAGGCTCCCTTTCCTTTGTCAGATTACTCTGACGGGGTCTTTTCTCTGTAGATTCTGCAGTTCTCTGCAATGGGCTTGACACTCTTGATACATTCAAAGCACTATCAGGTGGGCTATTGGTCTTTTTCACATGAGGTAGTTCATGAAGCCCCCTTTTTTTGTTTTGTGCCTTAACTTTGAACATCTTAAGTTCCCTTGCTGTGTGGAGTCTCTTTTCTTCCATCTTCACCACCACCGGTTCAAACTGGAGCTTTTCAGCTAGTTTTAAGAGCTCCGCATAGTTCATGGGTTTTGGTGGAGCACTCTTTTGTTTGGTGCTCACTTTGCTGGGGCCACTTCTGCACTTCTGATCAGCAACAGATTTGCCATGATCACCAAAATTGTTCTTCGTGCAGGTTATAGGAAGGCCACCATTACCTTTGTTTTTCTGTTTCATCTCCTGCTTCTTTACCAAAGCAGGAGGGAAAGGATTGAAACAGTACATTTTCTGAAAAAACAAGCAAACAGACTAGAAAATGAAAGAAATGTCATTGCAACAAAACAACATTTAACACTAATTCTGTTTACGTAAGGTATTTATGTTGCTCTATGTTGAAGGCAATCATTTAACAGACATATTTTGTATGACTATGCAGAGAAGTAAATAAAATAACATATTAAATAAATAAAATAACTAAACAAAAACTATAAATGGTGCCTCGGAAGCTGCCTGCAACAAAATACAAATCAGACTACAAGTATATATTATATTATTGGCCAGGTAGCACTTAAGACAACTACATATATAGTTTTAGCCACTAAACTGATGAAAGGTAATAAATAATAATGATATGTACATAAAAAACTGGGCTTATCCAATATAACTTGGTGTTCTTTTTATATTTAAAACATTTTCGTCATGATTGTATTAATGGTTTTGTACTCTTTTTATAATATGTCTCAACTGCTTTCTGGAAAACCTCAGCAAAACAAAATATCATATATTGCTCCAATTTCAGCACATTGTTGTGGTATCGTTCACATCTCATTACTAATACTAAGGTTTTACAAATTTTAACCCCTTTGCACAAATATCTTGCAAGCAGATTAGAGTTTGCTCTGTTACTGGTACTTACCGGTGCGCTGTTTAGGCCATGCGTGTGAGAGGCCAAGGGCAGCACACTGTCAAAATCCCTGCTGCCAGATGTGGAACTGGCTACCAAAAGTTTACAAAACTAACACAAAAAGTTAGACACTGCTGGATTTAGTAATTTAGCTAGAGAAATGTCTCCTCTCTTCTTCAACGCGACCAATGTGGTCTGCTCATCTGAACATTCTAATGTACTCACTGTGCAACATTTTAGAAACTCGGAGTTATACATGCATTGTTGTGTCATAATCAGTACAGATATAACAGTAACCTATAGACAGCAGAGTTGTCACCAATAAAATGGGTGATATATAGTACAAAGATCTCTAAATAAGTTATGTTGATTTAATTCTTCTATAGTTTATACAGTATTATTTTGTATATAAAGACTACTTTTTAGAACAGGCTTGTGTACCATCACATGCTTAGAAATGATACACTCACCAGTCACTTTATTGGGTATACCTCCTTGTGGCCCTAGGCTTGCTCAATTTGGGATTGGCCTTGAATATGAAAGAAAAGATATATAAAATTGTACAGCTGATTTGAGGACAGTGCTTCATTGTAAAAAGCGCTATAGAAATGAAAGACGGACTTGACTGTATTTTTACACTCATTGTCCATTTTCTCAGTTTCACTTACCATATAGAAGCACTTTATAGTTCTACATTTACAGACTGTAGTCCATTTTGGTTTCATCTGACCACATGATATTCTCCCAGTCCTCTTCTGGATCATCCATATGCTCTCTGGCAAACTTCAGACGGGCCTGGACATGTACTGGCTTAAGCAGAAGGCCACGCCTGGCACTGCAGGATCTGAGTCCCTCTCGGCGTATCGTGTTACTGATGGTAACCTTTGTTACTTTGGTCTCAGCTCTCTGCAGGTCATTCATGAGGTCCCTCTGTGTAGTTCTGGGAATTTTGCTCACCGTTCTCATCATCATTTTGACCCTATGGGATGAGATCTTGCGTGGAGCCCCAGATTGAGGGAGATTATCAGTGGTCTTGTATGTCTTCCATTTTCATACAATTGCTCCCATAGTTGATTTATTCACACCAACCTTCTTGCTTATTGTAGATTCACTCTTCCCAGCCTGTTGCAGGTCTACAATTTTCTTCCTGGTGTCCTTCGACAGCTCTTTGGCCTTGGGCATGGTTGGGTTTGGAGTCTGACTGTTTGAGGCTGTGCACAGGTGTTTTTTATACAGATAACGAGGTCAAACAGGTGCCATTAATCCAAGTAACGAGTGGAGGACAGAACAGCTTCTTAAAGAAGAAGTTACAGGTCTGTGAGAGCAAGAAATCTTGCTTGTTTGTGGGTGACCAAATACTTATTTTCCACCATGATTTACAATTAAATTCTTTAAAAATCCTACAATGTGATGTCCTGGATTTTTTTCTCACATTTTGTCTCTCATAGTTGAATTGAGGCTATGACAAAACTTACAGACCTCTCTCATCTTTCTAAGTAGGAGAACTTGCACAATCAGTGGCTGACTAAATACTTTTTTGTCCCACTGTTTAGTGACTGTTGAAAACAAGCTTCTTCATGAAAGCAAAGCAGGAGTCCAGGAGTGGTATACATAATTTTACATGCATGATGTATCTTCATTCATTCATTCACTTTCTTATTCTCTTACTCCTGGACAGGGTCATGGGAGAGCCGGTACACACACGTTTACGTTTATTCATTTATTTAACGTCTAACCCTAACCCTAAAACTATAGCATCAGTGGCCATGTTCAGCGACACACAAAAGGTTACATCCATACACAAGGTTATCTCAAGACAAGTCCCTCATACACTCAAGTCAATGCCAATTTAGTGTAGTCAATTAATCTAACATGCATGTCTTTGGATAGTGGGAGGAAACCAGAGTACCCGGAGTAAACCTACACGGACACGGGGAGGACATGCAGACTCCACACAGAAAGGACCCAGGCCACTCTACCTTTGGATTGAAGCCAGGACCTTCTTGCTTTGCTGTAAGGCGGCGATGCTACCCACCGAGCCACCGTGCCGCCCAGTTGCATAAGCAGACTGCAAATTTTGCAAATTTTGAGGAAACAGGAACCAGGAATCATAGTGGATTTTGGTTTGGCAACTGCTTTGCCAGTGCATTAACAGGGCAAATTAGTAATAGTTAACAATTTTGTCAGAGCATTATTGAGACATATACTGCTATTACATTGTTTGAACATGATGGCATCATAATTACGTCAGTTAAAGTTTTACTGGATAGGTTTACTGCGGGCACACCGGTTTCCACAGTAAAAAAAAAGGGTATTTGGTTAATTAGAGTTTTTAAACCCACCTGACTGAGTGAGTGTGTTTGTGTGTATGTGCCCTGTAAATGGACAGGTTCAATGGACAACCCCTGTCCAGGGTTGGTTCCTTCCTTACGTCCTGCTAGATATGCCAACCTAACCCCCATTTTTACTCTGAACTGGATTAAGTGGGTACATCAATGTGTACAGTGGGGCAAAAAAGTATTTAGTCAGCCACTGATTGTGCAAGTTCCGGTACTTAGAAAGATGAGAGAGGTACACTTAAGCTATGAGAGACAAAATGACAAAAACAAAAACCAGGAAATCACTTTGTAGGATTTTTAAAGAATTTAATTGTAAATCATGGTGGAAAATAAGTATTTGGTCAGCCACAAACAAGGAAGATTTCTGGCTCTCACAGAACTGTAACTTCTTCTTTAAGAAGGTCTTCTGTCCTCCACTCGTTACCTGTATTAATGGCACCTGTTTGATCTTGTTATCTGTATAAAAAACACCTGTCCACAGCCTCAAACAGTCAGACTCCAAACTCAACCATGGACAAGACCAAAGAGCTGTCGAAGGACACCAGGAAGAAAATTGTAGACCTGCAGCAGGCTGGGAAGAGTGAATCTACAATAGGCAAGCAGGTTGGTGTGAATAAATCAACTGTGGGAGCAATTGTATGAAAATGGAAGACATACAAGACCACTGATAATCTCCCTCAATCTGACACCCCACACAAGATCTCGTCCCATGGGGTCAAAATGATCATGAGAACAGTGAGCAAAAATTCCAGAACTACACGGAGAGACCTGATGAATGACCTGCAGAGAGCTGGGACCAAATTAACAAAGGCTACCAACAGTAACACACTACGCCGAGAGGGACTCAGATCCTGCAGTGCCAGGCGTGGCCCCCTGCTTAAGCCAGTACATGTCCAGGCTTGTCTGAAGTCTGCCAGAGAGCATATGGATAATCCAGAAGAGGACTGGGAGAATATCATGTGGTCAGATGAAATCAAAATTGAACTCAACTCAGCAGTTCTTCTGGTTTGGAGGAAGAAGAATGCTGAGTTGCATCCCAAGAACACCATACTTACTGTGATGCATGGGGGTGGAAACATCATGCTTTTGGGCTGTTTTTTTGCAAAGGGGACAGGATGACTGATCCGTGTTAAGGGAAGAATGAACGGGGCCATGTATCGTGAGATTTTATGCCAAAACCTCCTTCCATGAGTGAGAGCATTGAAGAAGGAACAAAGATGGAACTTAGGCAATGAAGGAGTGGCTCCATTAAAAGCATTTCAAGGTCCTGGAGTGGCCTAGCCAGTCTCCAGACCTCAATCCTATAGAAAATTTCTGGACGGAGTTGAAAGTCCGTGTTGCCCAGCAACAGCCCCAAAAACATCATTTGCTCTAGAGGAGATCTGCATGGACGAATGGGCCAAAATACCAGCTACAGTGTGTGCAAACCTGATGAAGACTTACAGGAAGCGTTTGACCTCTGTCATTGCCAACAAAGGTTATGCTACAAAGTATTGATTTGAAATTTTGTTATTGACCAAATACTTCTTTTCCACTATAATTTACAATTAAATTCTTTAAAAATTCTAAAGTGTGATTTTCTGGATTTTTTTCTCTCTCTCATAGTTGAAGTCTATGTATGATGAAAATTATAGACCTCTCTCATCTTTCTAAATAGGAGAACTTGCACAAACAGTGGCTGACTAAATACTTTTTTGCCCCACTGTACCTATTTGCATCACTTTAGACTCTTCTCTTTAGGTCCCACTTTCTCATACACAACTTATCAGATGTGTATACACCTTACACACAGCTTTCGGCCAAACTGCTTTTCTAAGGAAACCCCACACCACATCAACCACTTGCGTCATTGGAGTCGTGTTTGTTTAACGTTGTATCAGCATCAAACAGCTATTAATGACAGGAGAAAGGTTACATTGATACTAGTTAGACACATTCACACTGAGTCACTTAAGGGCAAGCAATTAACATAATGCATGTCTTTGGAGTACCCACAATAAAGCCAAACGGACATGGGAAGGACGTGTAAACAGAATCCAAGGTTGTGATCAAACAGGAGATTTCTGGAGCTCTGAGGTGATCATGCTATTCACTTGCAGCACCATGCTGCCACATAAGAGTGATGCCCATCAAGAAAGAGACATCAGTAGGACTAGTGAAATTGTGCATTTTTTTTTGGTGATGAACTGAAATTATATTATGCACAAGATTGTAAAAATTAAACTAATTTTTGTTTTATTTTTTTATTATGAGGAAGTATCAAGAGCTCAGTAGAAAGTACTAAGATAAGCAATGCAGGCATTTGTTAATAGTCTTGTTAACTGTCCAGCTGTGTCCTGGTAAAGTTTAACCAATTTAATCTTTTATTATTGCTATGGTTTCCATCATCAGACTGTCATATGGCCTCATGACTAGACAATTTATATAAATACACCAAAACAATTTGTAACAGCTGTGTTCTGGTCAGATCTGACCGACCATGTGGTCGGATGTGCAAATCTTGTGATAGATGTGATTTGACTTGTGATAGAAAATAAGTGAAAATAAAAGGAAAGAGCAATTTTTTAATAATAACTAGGAAAGGATAATAACAAGGGATGATAACAAATTTCTTTAAAATACTTCATAATTAGTTTTAAGATTAATTCATTCATTTGCTTTCTTATCTGCTTAATCCTGGACAGAGTCACAGGAGAGCCAGTGCCTAGCTGGTGGCATAGGGAGCAAGGCAGGGACAACCCTAGACAGGGCACCAATCCATCGTAGGGCACACACGCATACACACATGTGCACATGCTAAGGGCCATGTTAGCATAATCAGTCAACCTAACACGTATGCCTTTGGACCATGGAAGGAATCCAGAGCACCTGGAGTAAACCCATGGGAAAAAGGATCCAGACCTCTCCACCCTTGGATCAAACCCAGGTCTTTATTGCTGTGAGGCGACAGTGCTACCCACTGGTTTTGGGATACCTGTATACAGTTGATTGGGAGCTCGAAGGATTGGAGATGAAACAAACACAACAGAAGGGTTAGAAGGGTAAGTGTTTATTTATGAAAGTTCATATATACCCAAAATGGTCAGGAAGCAAAATCTTCGTTGCCCAGCATCATTTACTAAGCAATCTGAATGGGTGAGTGCTGTAGACCTTGTGCGAGAACCTTTTGAAGCACTGAATGTAGAGTCCGTTACTCTACATGCTTTGTTAGTCCTTTATACTCTGTTCTGTAGTGGTCAGGACCCCCACAGATCAGGTACTATTTGGGTGTTGGGTCATTCTCAGCACTGTGGTGAAGGTGTGTTAGTGTGTGTTGAGCTGGTACGAGTGGATCAGACACAGCTACCTTATTGCTCCACCTTGTAGATAAAGTCAGACACAGTAGCTCATCTGTTTTTGCACCGTTAGTCATCCTATACATTTACATTTACATTTACAGCATTTAGCAGACGTCCTTATCCAGAGCGACTTACAATTGGTACAATCTTACAATCCGAGCAATTGTGGGTTAAGGGCCTTGCTCAAGGACCCAACAGTGGCAGCTTGGCAGAGGTGGGATCCTATAGTCATATATCAGGGCTCACAGGATGCTGGTGGCGGGGCATTTGTTTACAAACTCCAGGACACACTAATACATCACCAGATAGTACCTGATCTGTGGTGGCACTGATCATTATAGATCAAACGGGGCTAACAAAGTATGCAGAGAAACAGATGGACGACAGGTTTTAATTGTAAAACTACAAAGTGGTTCTAATAAAATGGATAGTCAGTGCACTTTATTGAGGTGTAACCAATAAAGTGTTCGGTGAGTGTATGTTTACTGCTATGTTTACATTTACATTGTCACACAGACCTCAAATAATGTCTGGAAGCTATTTACTTCCATTAGTTTAAGTGCACCCGAAACTCAACGGCAGCAACATGCAAGTGCCAAGCTAAGAACGGCTGTGGTCCCACGATTCCTCGCATACCGGGTATTTTTTAGGATCTGCGTGTCATGTTTGACACTTTTCTCAGCCTTTCTCAGCCATCTGTGGCTACGCAAAGAGCGACAACCTCGCAACCCAAACTCATCGCTGTCAGTTGTAAAGCAGAGGTAAGACACGGCTTTGTGGAAACGGTTTGAATGGAAATCAACGTGACGGAGTAATTATGTTTTAATTCAGTGATACAAACCCCCTGGTGTAGGGTCTGAAATTGTTTAGACTATGTGCTGTTGTACCCCTCATTGGGTGCTCATGGCCTTGAGCCTCGGACTCGATTGTATCGCTGTCCGTGCAGAAGAGACGGCGGTAGCTGTAGCGTAGCTAACGCTGTTACCTGAACTTTAGGCCTGGCGAAGGTTGAGAGTTCAAGCATTAAGCTGGTCGTTTATTTAAAAGTAGTTCTACATTAACATGTTTCCAGTGTGTTCTACAAAACTTCATATTTCGTATCAGTTTTGTCATAAAGGGCATAACGACCGCATTTGCTGCAATTTAGTGGCCTTTGGGGCTGCGTCCCCAACCACAACACTGCACTGCCCCATGTAGTTTGTTATAAGCTTTGGTGAGCCACTACTTTAGGTGACATTTTTTGAGTACAGAATGTGCGTTTGGGACACGGTTTTGGCTGTATTGACAACTGTCTAACTAAACCGCTGGCCAAAAGAGTTTACCCACGCTAAAGTTTACCACATAAGTTAGCATGAATACCATCTAACTAGCTAGTGAGCAGATTTACATCACTTTTCAGTCTAGTATTCATGCAAGTTTCCTTTAATATTCAGACTTAAAACTAAATCCTGTACGCTGGGTTAGCAAGAGCCGCTGTAGCTAGATTTAAGGCTACGGTTCTCAAACAGCATGCTGAAAGGTCTGTCAAAATAATCTACAACAGCCGTATGAGATGTACTCATTGGGCACACTTTTATGCGGCAGTGTGGTGGTTGGACGCACCTCATTGTAGCACATGGCTTTCTAAATGTAACCGTGGGCATCTATGCATTCGCTTGACACAATCATGGTCAGGCTTGCCTGGTGGTTTTGTTTTTTATAAACTGCCACCTTTGGCATGTTTTGCCAAGTTTGTATATCCTCAGTTTGTTCGGATATTAAGCTAAAGCAAGTCACGTGTGTTTCCATACATTTGCAGAACATTGCCCCAACACTTTTTGAAGGCACACTCGTCACACCTTTTCCGTAATCTCAAAAGCAGGCCTTAGGGGTCACTGGGGTGTTTCACAACTTGTCATTTATTTGGCACCAGTTTGTGTCAGTGGCTTTTCCTAACATGCCAACCCTTAGTAGGAGTCAACCTTACAGCATGGAACACGTTACAATCTTATTTGACCTCACTACATTACTCTCACACATTTAGGCGCGTGTAGAAAGCAATCCAATCACACTAATGTCTGGACACTGAAGAGTTAGCCAGTTTGCCCTGAACCCAAACCACTAGTAGTGGTTTGGGGTTCAGGGGCAAACGGGCTACTCTTCAGTTTCCAGACATTATTGTGGATTGGCCAAACATGACACTTTGCTTTATTTTTATGGTGTCAATTGGGTCAATGGCTGAAAATTAAGTTTGGGACAAACAATTATTGTGCTAAACAGTTGTTGTGGTAATAAGTCTATTAAAATTTCTCTGGTTGATTTTTGCACTGCAGTTTGTATATGGGCGATTTGGTTGGTAATTTTGATTTATGATACCATATATGTTTCACAGTTGATTGTATAAGCAAATGATTTGGCTTAAGAGACTTCTTGTAGGTATCAAGTGAAAGTGAATAACCACTAAAGAAAGTAAAATAATAATGGGTTTCTTCCGATTTATGAAATGATTTTTCTTTCTGCATAGCAAGAGTTGTTCACAATTGGCAAATATCACGAGCATAGTATGTATACTTAACTGTACTGATACAGCACTTGGGCAACGGTCATATGAAATTAATGCGGCCCTGTTTTAACAGTGCCTACATACAGCATTTGATATAACTCAGTTAAAATGTTCTTATTTACTGCCTTGGAGCCAAAGAAAAGCTTCGTTCTTCTCAGGACTTAATTTGTGTTGGAACCTCTCTGAGCTGAGCTTCACACCTCCACAAAACCAAAAATAAAGTTAGAATGGGGCTGAAATCGAAACCGCTACTCTATGCCTATGTATCACACTGTACGTTCTACCTTTATGGTGGCAGTACATTTCAAAGAGAATGCCAGAACCGATGTAAACCACAGGCACACTTAGTTGTTTTTTTCATGACGAAATGATTCCTCTGGTTTTTATTATTTTGGTTGGTTCAAGCTCAAATGAAAAAATCCGCCAAACCTTGTTAGAAGCAACACACCAGGAACACGGCCCATCAAGCTCTATTTGGCATACCCAGTACAGAAATAAATTTAAAATTCACCCAGGTTTCTGTGCTTACTTTGCGTTTTTGCACTTTAAATGAATTTCTTAAAATAAGAGCAACGTCTGGCCAAACGAAGTGAAGACGTAGTTCGTTACGTAAGGGTAATTTATGACACCGAGAGGTAATACCTTTGTTATGGTTCGAATACTGTGCCCCTCCATACCTCTTGCAACTTGGGTAAAAGATGAGTGAAAGTGTTATAACAAATTTTCACCTTTGGGGTAAATTAGTTTGAATCCCGCACAAAAAAAAAGTGAGAAATCGAACCTTTTAGTTGACGTAAAACGACTCCTAAGTTTAAAAAAAAAAAGTTCTTGGAGCAGCAATTATTTATATATTTTAATATAATATATATAATATATATATATATAATATATATATATATCATGCACTGTATGGGATTGTTCCTGTCCAGGTTAACAGGGCAGACAAAGGTGAATTCTTCTCTGCTTACAATGAAAATGATAAACAAGCACCCAAATGGTCCAAGCGCATTAATCTGAATCAGTTATTTGTAGATATGTAACAGTTTATCCCTGACACGAATATTTTCACGAGCAAAATATTGTGCACCATGGAGATGGACGATATGAAATACGTTCTGTTTAATTGTGCCCATAATACAGTTTGCATTTTATTAATAGCCAGAGTCTCAATCGTTTTTGACCAGTTGTACGGATTTGCACTGCTCTATTTACTAGTCCAGCTCAAGTTTCTCTCGGACAGGCACTGAATACCAAATAATAGCTCATGTGGTGGGTTATTAGGTCTTGCACCTTCCTTGCTTGCTTTTTCATGCAACATGCTGACTAAAAAAACAATCAGTTAGTAGGATCTGGTTGGGATTTTACAAACCAGGTTTTACAGACGGGCTAAATTGAGTTTTACAAATACTGCAAAGACAAGATCAGTATTGCAGGCAGTTCGTGATATGAGAGAACAAGACCTAACATTTTTTCAACTTTCAACCTCCTACATGCTAGGACGTGGCATGGTGGCACGTTGTTTTGCGTGGTCGCCTCGCTCTAGATCTCACAAGTTTGATCTCAACCTTGCACTCTGCCTGTGTATCAGTTTTTTCAACGCCTTTTTTATGTCCATATGGTACTCATGTTTTTCCCTCCCATGTGTCAAAGACATGTTGTGTTAGGTTAAATTGGGGTCTTAAATTGACCCAGTAATGAATGTCTAGCTTAGTATGATGTAACCCTTCTGCTCGTGTTGTGGATTGCTTTTGATGCTGATGCAACGTTAAGTAAGGAAACAAACAAACCTGTCCAATGTTATTGTCCCATAATGGGATCAGAAACAAGCCTTTTAAGCTACTTCTGTATCGTTGATCCTCGTTACTTCTTACCAAGTTGTGCATATTCTTGTACCACCGCAGTTCCTCAGAAGTATGCAAAATAGGAATATGATTGAATCTGTTTATTGCCACTGATATTGATGTAATGTCTAGATGTACTTCAGAAACATTTCATTGGAATGCATTGTGATGATGATTTTAAAACTTGAAAAAAATGATGATTTTAAAACTTGTTTTTCATTTGTTGAAGTGCACTTGAATAAAGTGTGCTATATGTTAAGTCTGTTCTCCCATTGAACTAGATTATTTAAGCAATAATACAGGGAGTGCTTTAACATGAGATGTTGGCACCGGTGTGCTGTGGTCGTATGACCACAAGCTTAATGGGCAGCTATACCTCCAGTAACGAGGAGAAGCAGGTATGCTTGAGTATTTTGTGCTTTGGAATGAAAGAATCAAGTACAGTTCTTTAACATAGCCAGAATTACATCTTTATAATAACTCTCTTATCAAGTTATATACGTTGTATTAAATTATGGGTCGCTTCTTGTATCGTCACTCCTTGTGCTTGGTTTGTTCGTGCGTCTTTGGTCCGTGCTGCATTCACACATCAATTGAACCGCACCACAGTTTGTGGAAGCTTGTTTGATGCGCACCGGGGGTCGGATGGCAGCATTCCCACTTGTTCAAAAGAACCACCCTATAGGATCGACCCTTGATAGATTAGCAAGATCCAGACTAAAACAATGGGTATATATTTTTGCTGGACCAACCCCCCACCCCTAGATCAGAATTTTAGACAGGTAAGAAGCGTTTACACTTCAAAAAGAAGTCAATTTCCTTTCAGTTTTATTTCAGATATCGTTAGAGTAATGCATGCGGAACCAACTAATAAATCGAATCTTGTGCTGACTATATAGTTGCCTACCGAGTGATTTTCCTTGCGGCCAGGGTTACTATGCAACACTAGATCAGAGCTGTGCTACTTTGACCAGTCATAATTTGGTATTTATTTGAAAAAACACAAATCATTGATCCACTGTGGATTGGCGAGAACACTGAATATTTACACGTGTATGAGTCTGTTTGAATTAGTTTGGTCAGCGTGCTCCTTTATGTTATGTTACTATTCATCCGTCCTTACGTTAGCTTAAAGGTGATATTGTAGCTAACGTAAATAATGTTGAGACATGAAAAAAGTTTGCTGAAAATGTACTAGTTTGTGGAAGTACACTTTTGTAGTGTTGAAGCTCGTCTAATATTGCCAAACTTGAAGAAGGTACAGACATTATTTGGATTGTTTTGGATTCAGTCATCTCTGCATGTTTGTATATCAAATGAATTGCATTGATGGAAAAATATTTGATTTGTAACGAGGATAAACTCCATATAGTAGTCACACACAACCCTAATTTTCAGCGTTTATTTTCTTATCCTGGTAAAATTTCTAGTGTCTTTTGGTTGGTTCAGCACCATCTGTCCTTGATTGTGACTGATGAGCTGGTGCACTGATGTGCAGAATCCATACTATATGCGTTTCCACATACCCTTTGGGGTACTTTCTTTTCTTATTAGGTAGTAATTTTGTATTGTATTTTCACCAGACGTAGCATTAAGTTGGTTTAATAGTCTTGGAGCTGGACTGGCGAATAAAATAGCATCTAGCTGTTAAAATACCTTGGGGTGTCAGGTTAGTGTTTATAGCGCAAGTAATAAAACATGTTTATTATGATGGTTTTCCTAATCTTTCTGTTAGGGAGATGAGACCATTCATTTTTCTGCACCAACATGCATCGTATCATTTACCTTTAAATGATCCTACTTTTCATTGTGGCCATAATACTTATTGCTGAGGGTTTTACGTAGGTGATGTTAAGCTCTTGACCACATACTTTTTTCCAAAACACATTTTTTCAATTCTGAGTATTGGTATGTTCAAGTAAAAACAGAAGCTAGTATAGTAAGTTTTGTTAAATTAAGGTTTAAAAAAAACCGTTTAAAGATCTAATGGCCTGGGGAAGCAGCTCTTCCTAAGCCTCTCAGTTCTGGCCCTGAATGGAGTTGGAGTTTTTTTTCCAAAGGTAACCACTGAAACATATTGTGGTTTGGATGAAATGAATGTCCGTGATGATCCTTCTTGCCTGAATACATGCACGCCTGGAGTAGATGTCTTGTATTCCCAGGAATTTGGTCCAGGCATGATGCTTCCAAGAGAACAGATTCCTGTTGTTGCGGTGAAAAAGGTTTTCTGCATTAGTATTACCTTAATTAGTCCACAATGGGACATTTGCATATGTTACAGCAGCAAGAGTGGGAACAGACAAGTTAGCAGCCCGATGTATAAATTATAACTGTAACAAAAATGCTAACTGGCAGTATGAGAAGAATATGCCTAATATTGAAAGTTTCAGTTATTCTAGGAAAGCATCTTTTGTTTGGGAGCTGAGGGGTATGGCCAGGCAAGGCAAGAATTACTCCACATTCGGCCATAGTCTTGTAAATCATGCTTTAGCCTCAGTCGTTAGATTTTTATATACGTGTATCAATTTTTTTGTCGAATATAAAATCAATGTGGTAAATACACCATCAGTCCTAACAAAAGCCCCCTGCCTAATATTGTGTAGATTTCTTTTGAGCTTCCAAGAACTTTGAACTGTCGAGTCATGGACTCCACAAGACCTCTGAAAGGTGTCCTATGGTATCTGGCACCGATGCCACAGATGCTTCTGATCATATTGGATATCTGGGGAATTTTGGAGGCCTCCTTGATAGGTCACACCTTGAACTAGGGGGTGTGGCGATGTGGTAAAATATTGTCACAATATTAAAGAACTTTTCATGATACATTGAACATGTTGTTGCAGAAAAATTCGATCGTAGTGACATAAAACAACTACACAAGTTATCCAAACTAGTCCATTTTTATTCAGAATAAGGGTGGCCCCTGCACTTTCATCCAGTTAAACAGGACCATTACACTCTTATCATGAAACATGAAAGTTTTTTGCCATTCTTTAAACAATAAAATGATATCCCGATATCATGAACAAAGCGTATTGTCAATTCACAATAACCAAAAATCACCATTCCCCAACACTTTTCAGCAGCGGGCACCTGATCCTGCTGAACAGACCACTACTACTTGGGGATAGAGTTTTGTTTATGAGGGTGCACTTGATCTGCAGCAAGTATTTCAGTAGGGTTAGGTTTCAACGTAAACATCCACATGAATGCCCCAGCCAAGGTTTCCCTCAGAGCTTTGCCCAGAGCATCACACTGTCATCAATTATTCACTTCATTTGTCAGTGCGTTTAATGATATGGCTTAATCGGTGGGAATAGTGTGCACGTAATGTAAAAGTGGACGTTGGAGGCGTCAGGTTATACCCCCAAAATAACTGCTTTAGGCAACTAGATTAAAATCGAATGTCCCTAGGTCATCCTTATCTGCTGGTTTGGAGTCAAGCTAGTCCCATCTGTCACGTAAGCTTGTTACTCAGGTTCCTATGGCAGCTCATATTACACTTTTGTGTGGTTGACATATAGAAGCCCCTTTTGCCATAGTAATTACTATTCAGGGGTCCCGTCTGTTTCAATGACAGTGTCTGAGACTACCCTTTCCTATTGGGTGAGTTCTTAAAATATCTTTTGGGGTACAGCAGTGGTCTAGGCCTTTAGAAGGAACTGTCGGTTGACTTCATTCCATTTTTGAGCTGAAAAAGGTCCTGAGATGCGAGAAATTGGCCAAATGTTCCGCATGGGAGATTGAATTTCACAGGAACATTCTTTATTCTGAACCACTGCTGACCTTTATGGTGGATTATTTTGAACTACCAGCCTTTGGAATTCCTGTTGTGTGAGTCAGTGTTAGAGCATTTCTGATATAATGTTTACAGAAAGGGATTTCAGCTGGTAATTACTGCTGACATGAAATGATGGTCCTTGCTTAGTAATAGCTTTACGAGAAAGGTAAGAAGGCTTACCTATTTTCCACGAACACAGGATACATCTTTCAATACCATACTTTTGCAAAATATACACTGCCTGGCCAAAAAAGGTCACACAATATTTCGTTGGACCACCTTTATCTTTGATTACCACACGCATTTCCTGTGGCATCATTTCCACAGGCATCTGCAATGTCACAACATTTATTTCTGTCCAGAGTTGCGTTCATTTCCCTCCCCCCGAGATCTTGTATTGATGATGGGAGATTTGGACCACTGCGCAAAGTCTTCTCCAGCACATCCCAAAGATTCTCAATGGGATTCATACCTGGACTCTGTGGTGGCCGATCCATGTGTGAACATGTCATGCTCCCTGAACCACTGTTTCACAATTTGAGCCTTCTGAAACAGATTAACGTCTTTCCACAAACACAGGATGTGTCTTTCGACATGGTTGTTTAATGAATAGGAAGCTACTCACTGCATCAGTTGGGGTTAAATAACTTATTGACAGCTGAAACATAATCACCAATGCAGTAATTATCCAATGGGAGGCTCTTTTTTCTAACTATTTAACTATTTGCTTAGTTAAATTCAGGTGGTGACCTTATTTTTTGGCGAGGGAGTGTATATTATTACTAATTTCAATATCCTTGTTTGCCGTGTAAATTGTGTAATGACTTCAAAGGTGCTGATCGATGTAATCTTTGATACCTTAGCATCCTGTTCCGTTACTGGTAGTTTAACTGAAATAATTCACTATTCCTCTCAGATGCTGTTGGTATTTGAGGCCTGTCCTTTTTTTACACTTAGTTTGCTTTGTTTATTGGTAGCATCTCTGCTAAATTATACTATTTATTTAGAAAGTCAAATTAAATTTATATAGCCGCTTTTTTACAGTGCGGAAGCATTGTCAAGAAACATTTTGGATAGAAGGTAAGGTGTGCCAACGGTCCTCAAGAACTTGAGTAACTCTTACCAAAGTTGGGTTTGTTTAATTATAGTTACAGTAAAGTTAACTGAGTCTAAATGCACCAATGTCATTACAAAGCAAGTACGTTTCATGTAGTTTTGGGTGCAGCAATGCAGAATAACACCACATGTATAAATGTACTGGTAGAGCCAGTATCCTCACTAGTAATGATATTTAGCCTATTAATAAATATCATTATTATTTCACCTCTCTCAGTAAATCACAGGATCTATGGACCGCTTTGGTGAGGCGAGCTGCACAAATTAAAGACAATGTTTATGTATTAAGCAATGAAAAAAAGCTGCTTGTTTTTAAGACATGTCTTACCGTATTTTCGACCATAAGGGCGAACTTAAACTCCTTTAAATTTCTCAAAATCGACAGTGGCGCCTTTAAAATGGCGGTGCGTCTACTGTAGGAATTAAGTCTGGTTGTGCTTTTTGACCTGGAACCGCTGTAGATGGTACATAACAACGCCGCTCATAATCTGTTAAAAAAATGTTCTAGCACGGCCTTGTAAGTTACGGCAACCGTATGCGCAGCATCGCGAGTAATACGTATGTGCTTCAGCATTAGGTACGTGCATTCCTTCCATTCATTTTCTAAGCGGGATTTCAAACCATTGCTATCGGTCACGCGGTACAACACGACATAGAGCAGCTGCGAGAGAATTCAACATTGAACAATCAATGGTACGGAAGTGGAGGAAGCAAGAAGACGCCCTGCGCCAGGTAAAGACCAAACTGAGCTTCCGAGGGAATTTAAGAGTTTTGTTTCATTTCATGCGCCTTATAACCCGGTGCGCTTTATGTATGAAGTTATCCCCGTTAGCAGCTGATCGTTGATATTGCGTCTTATAATCCGGTGCGCTTTATGGTCCGGAAAATACGGTATATTTACTGTCGCTGTTTAATAAAGCAAAGGTATTTCTTATCTGATTACTCAACTAATAGATTAAATAATCGGTATTGTAGTGTGGCTTCAAGTACCAAAACAAATCCCTAGGGAACAATTACCAAACTATCCTCAAGCTGTATTGATCATAAAGCCCATAGAATTGTGCTGATTGGGAGCCAGTGTGTTGCAGACTTTTAGGCGGTGTGTAGGACTGAAGATTAGCATGGCCCCTGCAGAAGGATGACACACAAAATTGTTACAGGGTAGATTAGTGGTTATTATAATACATAATATTACCACAAATGTATTAATATAAAGCTGTCTGCTGACATTAGGCATGCTTTCCTTCTAGTAAGCAGAATGTTAATGTACTCTAGCATTGTCAGGTTAGAAATGATGAATGTCAGAATAAGCTGGGATTTGAGTAAAATCAAATCAACTATTTATTTTTAAAGGTTTATCTCATTACTCTCCTCGCACTTCGCAGTTTCCAACACTCCAAGCCATGATAAAGGGATGGGTAGTGTGTGGGTGCATGATTACTGACCATTCCTGATTCCTACATTCCAGACTGCAGCTGCCTGTGCTTTGGGGATTTTCTACATTCACACTTTTTCTCAATGTATATTCAAATATTTATGTATTATTTATTTATTATAATTTATTATTTTGACGGCACTTAGAAGTGACTATTTTTAAAACTGTTGTGTATAGTTGCTACAGGTCCTGTGATTAAACTGTGACCATGCATGTACTTACCAAGTCTCTTTCATGGTTCTTTTCATGATGTGTTCATGGATAAAGAATAGAAGGAAACTCTTTTGACAGGCCTACTGTATGATATAGATATGTTAATTCAGGGTTATGTTGCTGTATGTGTTGTCAATAATTGTGTATATAAAAAATGAACAATACAGGTAATCAATGTCCATTCGATCAACGGCCATTCTCTTTAACGAGTCCTTAAGAATGAAAGCCGTAAGTAATAAAGCAGTTATGTGCAAAGTATCTAAACTACTGTGTAAGGCTGCAGCTATCGATTAATCGGATAAGTGGGACTGTGATAGCCTAGCGGTTAAGGTACTGGACTTTGGACCAGAAGGTCCAGGGTTCAAATCCCACCTCCGCCAAGCTGCCACTGTTGGGTCCTTGAGCAAGACCCTTAATCCAAAATGCTTGGATTGTAAGACTGTACCAATTGTAAGTCGCTCTGGATAAGGGCGTCTGCTAAATGTTGTAAATGGATAAGGAATACTTTTGCTTTATTAAAGAGCAATATTTAATATAAGAGCAATATATCGATGTAAGTTCAAATAAGACAGTCTTCTTCCTTTATAATACCTAAACATTGTCTTTAAATTGTGCAGCATTAACAAGAGTATTCACAAGAACTATATCTGTTTGAATACCAGGCTCCTGCTTAATTGGGGCAATAAGATTTTATCTCTTTGGGAGATAATGTAGGTAATGTGGTCCGTAAACTACTAAAAGTTTAACTAGCAGACAACCAGTTGTTTTGCTACATTACTTTAAACACAGCGTTTATTCCTCTCAGTGAACAATTTAAAGTGGCACATGTAACTGGACCAGAATCTACCAGCACATGTACTCGCACTAGACTCCAACCAAAGTTGCTTATGAGTCACTCGAGTGTCTAGTGTGTGAATTCGAGTTCAGTTATGAGTCAGTTAATTATAGTTTGACTTGATTCCCCGTTTTTGATCAATAATGAAGAAAATGGGGTGAACGTGTAGTTAATTTCACTCACTGAATGATCTTTTTTGTTTAATGAATATGATGAAATATGAAGAGTAGTCTAAATGTATTTAAACAACTTTATACAGAGATTACAGAGAAGTCACTCACCCTCTAAGTGTTTTCTGTTTTGATCTAAATTTTTGTTTTTGTGTGTTCTTCAGACTTTCTAGGAAAATGGCAGAAACCCAGACACTTAACTTTGGACCAGAATGGTAAATGTTCTTGTTGGAAACATTATTATTATTGTTATTATTATTATGGAATGTATACTCACCAGCCACTTTGAGATGTGCATTGCTAATACCAGGTTGGAACCCCCTTTTTTGCCTTCAGAACCACCTTAATTCTTCATGGCATAGATTCAACAAGGTGCTTGAAACGTTCCTCAGAGTTTATGGTCCGTATTGATATGAAAGCATAATGCAGTTACTGGAGACTTGTCGACTGCACATCCATGATGTGAATCTCGTCTTCACCACATCCAAAAAATGTTGGCTGAGATCTGGTGACAGTGGAGGCCGATTGAGTTCAGTTAACTCATTATGTTCAAGAAATGATTTGAGCTTTGTCACAGCAGAAATCAAGACTCATCAGAACAGGCAACATTTTTCCAATCTTCTGTTGTTCAGTTTGGTGAGCCTGTATGACCTGTAGCCTCAGTTACCTGTTCTTAGCTGACAGGAGTGGCACCCTCGTTTGGTCGTCTTCTGATGTAGCCTATCTGCTTCCAGGTTCAGAGTGTACTCAGTCCAGAAATTCTACTTACCTTTGATATAACAAGTAGTCATTTGAGTTACTGTTGCCGTTATGTGAGCTAGAACCAGTTCTGGCAGTTTTCTTCTGGCAGTTCTCTGAGCATCAACGAGCCCAGAGAACTGCCAGCCTGTCTAGCACCAGCAGTCATGCCAGGTTCAGAGTCACTTAAATCACCTTTCTTCAACATTCTGATGCTTGGTTTGAAAATCAGCTGGTCAATTTGATCATGTCAGCATGCCTAAACACATCGAGTTGCTGCCATGTGATGGGCTGATTAGATATTTGCATGAACTCGCAGCTGAACAGGTGTACCTAATGAAGTGGCAAGTGAGTTTTTGTTACATATGATTAGATAGAAGTCTTTTTCATTGAGCAAGGTAAAAGGAACTAAACCAAACAAGCTATTTTCTGTTCTCTAAACTCCAAGCTTACTGTTTTCTTTTTCGCTTTTAACCAGGCTCCGTGCTTTGTCTGGTGGCGGAGGTAGCAGCAGTGTGACTTCTCCTCCACTCTCACCTGCATTGCCAAAGTATAAACTTGCAGACTATCGCTACGGACGAGAAGAGATGCTAGCACTTTATGTAAAGGATAACAAGGTAGGAGCACCATCGGGTACAGCTTTACTATGTGTGTATCATTGTGGTTTACTGCCTTATGAATGTGCAATTTAATAAGAATAGATGGAATCATTGAGGCATTATGTTCAGACACAATTGGCTGTGTCTGAGGAAGGGGAGGTCGGACGAGGGTTCATCCTCCCCGTATTGTAAAGGTGACCCCTACCAAACTCTGCAATGAACTGGCATTCTGTCCAGGAACTGTGCCCAGTGTGCGCTCGGGATAGGTGCTGGATTCCCCCTGATCCGGAAAAGTGGAGTTAAACATGAATGAGCAAATAAAAGAATCTGTGTGCAGCTTATTATTTATTTAAGTGTTTAGTGTTTGTGCTCTGCCCTGCCTTTCTTTTGGCTGCTGTAGATTCCTGTAGATCTACATGACAAGGAATTTCTGCCTATTTTACAAGAGGAGCCCCTGCCCCCCCTGGCCCTTGTCCCATTTACAGAGGAGGAACAGGTGAGATTTGTCAGACACTTCCCATGCATGAAGCTCAGCAAAACATTAACAAACCAGTATGTGGTTTCTTTTGAGAAATTCCAAAAAAGCTTGATTATTTAATAAAAGGCTTTTATTTACATTAATATAATGCCTTTTTTAACAGGCTGCACTAAACCGACCTGTTTGAAATGGGAGTGTAAGGGTATGAAAGAGAGGATGGGAGATGTAATCCAGAGCAGATGGAACTTTGTGAAATTATTTTAATGGGCCATCAGTGCAGTCACTAGAATTATTATTAATGTATTAAGGAAAAGCCGTGGACGTGCAGTAATCGTTTGTTTTTCACTTTCAATACTTAATTCAATAAATGACATGAGATATTAAATACTTTATAATTAACCTTTATGTTAATAACTTTTGTCTAAATGTAGTTTATGTGATTGAAACTTGTATATGGTATACATGCACTGCGATGTTCTCCAGCATTCAGCACTACACTGTGTGACGTAGGGAGTCATGTTGCAGGAGTGATGTGCGCAGGGAAATGTAGTGAGGAAAAGCCTCAATCTTGTTTTAAACGTGTTTAATATAGACTGCGCCGTGATATATACACACTATACAGTGGAGCCTTGGTTCTTGTCATTAATTCAGTACAGATGGTTTGTCGAGAACCGAAAACTAGTACTGAGCAAATTTTTCCCATAAGGAATAATATAAATTGAATTATTATGTTCCAGACCCCCTGAAAATCCACACTATATAAGGCATTATATGCATTAATGGAATTGTATTGTACAGGTGCTCCTGATTTACTATGGGTATGTGTTCTAACAAATCCATCATAAGTTAAATGTATCATGAACTCATAAGTTTAATATAGTCTGTACTCTACAATAGTGGAGCTATCTGTTTCAGAAGGGTCAAAGAGCGAAAGAGTGGTTCAGGGAGCAGGAGACATCATTTTCACACATAGATTGGCCACCACAGAGTCCAGACCTGAACCCCATTGAGAATCTTTGGGATGTGCTGTAGAAGACTTTTGCACAGTGGTCCAAGTCTCCCATCATCAATACAAGATCTTGGCGGGGGGAATGATTGCAACTCTGGATAGAAATAAATGTTGCAACATCGCAGAAGCAGTTCTGTCCAGAGTTGCATTAATTTTCCCCAACATCTTGTATTGATGATGGGGTTAAATAACTTTTTTCTTAACTATTTGCTTAGTAAAATGGTGGTGACCTTTTTTTTTCCCCCAGGCTGTGTAGTACTGTACATATTGAAGTGAAGAACAACACTGAACAAGGGCTATTGTGAATCTGAATCACTATGTACTAAATCGTGAATCATTAATCGAGTTTCTGCTGAAACGAGTCGCGAGGCTCGACTCATACAAGTTTAAGCCAGTCTTAAGTGGTAGAGAGAGTTTCTATTTAAAAGCTGTTTTGTTGTTGTTTGCTCTTATAACATTCATTGTGCATATCTAACTTATGCTTGGACAAGCTAATTGGATTTGTTACTAATTTGCGGCGCGTGTTCACAAGAGATGCACAAAGCTTTCAGTTACTTGAAAATATTTGGTCAAAAACGGCATGGTTTTCGGCCAAAGGACAAAAAGAGATAAAAACCCTTAAAGTCATGAACAAGCAACGATGGAAATAAATGCTTGAACTCAAAGAGGAACAAAGAAAAGATGTTATCAAAGGATTGAGCACAGACTCAGAAAGCACACCTGATCAGCATCAGACCAGGTGCTTAAATAGCACAGGATGTGGTTAAGGAATGCAGGACAGATGAGCGGAAGCAATACTCCAGCAGCACTAGGCCGAAAACATGACAAAGTCTGGAATGGAACTGGGGCACTGCAAACGGGGCGAGGGACAGAACAGTTATGTATACCTAAAGTCAAGTGTGAGAATCTAACAATTTAAAGCTAATTGTAATGGTAAAAATTAAAACACCCTTTGCTTCATTCTGCTGCTCCGAACATCTGCATGTCCTCCTCGTGTCCGTGTCCGTGTCCTCTTGTGCCTGACAGCGTAAATGCGTTCAGTTTGAGGAACAGCGGAGATGTTGGACGTGTTTAATAATTGCACAATCTCCAGAGATATTGGACAAACAATCTGGGACTAGTCAGGTGTGCTATCAGTAATGTGAAATTAAAACGAATAAACAAAACGCGTAAACCATTTGGTTTTTGGATCAGTGGGGTTCCAGTTTTGGCCAAGAAGTCTTATTTTGACTCCTCACTAATGTAATAATCAGGGGCAGGTGTGGTCAGGACTTGTAATGGCAGGTTTTCGGTTCAGGTCTTGATTCTAAGCTGTTACCATTGGGTCTGTGAGCAAGGTCCCTAACCTGTAACTGCTTGGCTCACTTGCTATAGATATGGATATGTGTATAATGTAATGTGAACGTAATAAAGAAATCTGGTTATTCAGTTGTGTGAACAAATTCAGAGAGTTAATGGGTAGTTTTATGTGCAACTTGCGTAAATATGACCTTTTCCATGCTGAAACGGAAACTGGCAGCCTACGCAAGATACGAAATCAGACTCTCACACTTAACAGGCAGTTATTTACTCTCGGGGAATGAAGCACCAACTTGCCAAAGATGTAAAGTCGTCTTAACAATGAAGCATATGATCGAATGTCCCTTATTAGCACAAAGATACTATTCAGAATAAAATCCGAAACTTATTTACATACTGCACCGGTACACACATTTTAAAATTCTAGCAAATGATGGGCATAAGACACCTGTTATAAAACAAAACGTTTGTATTGATGTAACTATAGTATTCTGACTATATAACCTTTTTGTGCCGAGATGGGAATAAATTATAATCCCATTCTGTGCTGAAACATTGGGCTCTGTGTTTCTCCACAGAGAAATTTCTCCATGTCTGTAAACAGTGCAGCTGTGCTGCGTCTGACAGGCCGAGGTGGAGGAGTAGTAGCAGGGGCGCCGCGAGGTCGAAGTTCCTCACGTGGACGTGGTAAGTTCTTTCTATTAACTCCCCACCTGTATTCAAACGATAAAAACAGAATAACTCGTCTGAGCATGCATTTGGGTTTATACAGGAAGCGGTGTATCATTTGCAAAAACCATCGCTGAAAATGGACTCCGTTGGGGTTTTATTTTCTGACTGTTCATGTGCACACAGCTTCCTGTACAGCAGACACAGCACTGCTTGTGATTGACTGAGATTCTGATTTTGTTTGTATGATATGATACAGGTCGAGGAAGGGGTGAAGGGGGATTTTACCAAAGAAGTTTTGATGATGTAGAAGGCGGTTTTGGCCGTGGAGGGAGAGAGATGCATCGTTCTCAGAGCTGGGAAGAAAGGTTGTTTACTCTTTGTCAGCAAATCAACCACTCAGACATGCTGAACCGTGCTCGTGCAGAAATGAATGTAAAAGCACTCAATAGACTGCAAAAGGCATAAAAGCTCATTTGTGTCTTGGTATCTTAAAATGGCTTGGCATGCACCACACTTCAGAAGTTGATTAAAAAGTGATCTGTAAGCATAATTAACAGGTGGACCACAAAGTCAGGGCTGCATGTATTCTCGTCTGAGTGTACTGCTGAGCGCTGTTGAGTCAGTGACACTTTGCTACATGTTCCACCTAGAGGTCTGCAGTCTGGCAAAATTGTCACTGCCTGAACCATGATGTCACAACTATATTTCATATTGGTATTTAAGACTAATCTACAGCTAAGACTAATCAGCACAGTGACTAAGCAAATGCCTCTACTGATAAATGCAGCTGTCTAAAACAAACAAGAGGTCACTTAGGCTAGTAGACACTTTAAATAAACTTAAAGACAATGTAAACTTCTGTCAAAAAGTAAAAATATCACAGCTGTGGTGTAGATGTTTGCTTAACATTTGCTGTATGTTCTCTGAAAATGCACTTTGTGATGTGGGTATTATATACTGTACATGGCAATGCAGTATGGCTTACTGTAGGGTATCAGTATTGACTAATTAGCCAAAATTCTTCATTGTTTCCATTATATATATTTATTTCTTTAATACCAATTTTGACCACATTGATCTTCTCACTGTAGATCTGCGTGCAGCACTTTCATTTCCTCCCATCCTTTTACTCTGTTACACATTTATGGAATGAAAAACTATCTTTTATGTGACAGCGCAATGTATTGCCTGTGCAAAAACCCTGGTGCGCTGTATTGCAAACACAATTTTTATTTCAAGCACCAATCTTCCTTACCAATAACTTTATTGGACAATGGATGCATTGGCAAACAGACGTTGTCTGGACGTTATGTGGTGCTTACCTTTATGACTCAGACATGGTTCTGAAATGTGGCCAGAACATGCATCATTACAAATGGTAAAAATTAATTTTGGATTCAGTCGTCTCTGCATATTGTATTTAATATTGTGCAAAAGTCTTGGGCCACCGTTAGATTAGATATACCAGTGTTTTAGCAATGGCATAATGACCATACATAATTAGTTCTCCATCTCTCTATTGGAATACCACCAGAAAATGCAGGGAATTTGCATGCAGTATTAAAAAAAAACTGTAAAACTAAATAAACCCTCCAGTTTTTGTGGGTTACAGTGGGAAGTACTTAGTGTGACCTTACACTTGAGCAATAGCAGGGTCTGGCAGCTTCATCGGGATGCCAAGTTGACCCTTACAGCCCAAAAAAGCTTGATCAGGAATGGTGTTTTTGGAAGGGGTTTTTTGGAACCACTTTTTCAGAAGGGGACAGGATGAAAAGGCCAAGATGTGCTAAAGTTTACATAGATTGGAATGAAGATCAGTGGAAAAGGGTATTGTGGGGTGATGAATCCAAGTTCAAAATTTGTGTCCTATCGTTGACAGTATATTAAATATTTTCATTATACCATTAAACAACAAATCTAATGGTGGCCTAAGGCTTTTGCACAGTACGAAACAAGAAATGTATCTTTAGTACTTGAGGCATAATTGTTTTTGTAAATTCGCTCGAAAGGCTAATGTTTCATTTCTTACTCTATGGGGTGCTTCCGTGGTGGTTGAACAAGTTCTTTGTTTCCACCAGAAATGCCAAACTTGTGTTTGTGTTTTATGCAAACAACATTTTTGCCTAGTGTCCATTGTGTAAAATGCAAGATCCATATGCAGTGGTGCTTGAAAGTTTTTAAGTAGATAAAGAAAACACAGTTAAACAGATGAGACAAAAATATTATACTTGGTCATTTATTTATTGAGGAAAATGATCCGACATTACATATTAGTGAGTGGCAAAAGTATGTGAATCTCTAGGATTAGCAGTTAATTTAAAGGTGAAATTAGTTTTCAATCAATGGGATGACAATCAGGTGTGACTGGGTACTCTGTTTTATTTAAAGAACAGGGATCAAAGTCTGATCTTCACAACACGTTTGTGGAAGTGTGTCATGGCACGATCAAAGTAGATTTCCGAGGACCTCAGAAAAAGAGTTGTTGATGCTCATCAGTCTGGAAAAGGTTACAAAACCATCTCTAAAGAGTTTGGGCTCCACCAATCCACAGTCAGACAGATTGTGCACAAATGGAGGAAATTCAAGAACACTCCCTCTCCAGGAGTGGTCGACCAACAAGGCATGTAATAGTTGGCGACTTCACAAAGGACCCCAGGGTAACTTCTAAGCAACTGAAGGCCTCTCTCACATTGGCTAATGCTAATGAGTCCACCATCAGAAGAACACTGAACAACAATGGTGTGCATGGCAGGGTTGCCAGGAGAAAGCCACTGCTCTCCAAAAAGAACATTGCTGCTTGTTGGCAGTTTGTTAAAGATCACGTGGACAAGCCAGAAGGCTATTGGAAGAATGTTTTGTGGATGGATGAGACCAAAATAGAACTTTTGGGTTTAAAAGAAAAGCATTGTGTTTGGAGAAAGGAAAACACTGCACTCCAGCATAAGAACTTTATCCCGTCTGTGAAACATGGTGGTGGTAGTATCATGGTTTTGGCCTGTTTTGCTGCATCTGGGCCAGGATGGCTCTCCATCATTGATGGAACAATGAATTCTGAATTATATCATAGAATGTTAAAGGAAAATATGAGTATGAATATCTGTCCATGAACTGAATCTCGAAAAGTTGGGTCATGCAGCAAGACGGCGGGTCACACCAGATACTGAAAGCAAAGGTTCACATACTTTTGCCACTCACTAATGTAATGTTGGATCATTTTTCTCAATAAATAAAGGACCAAGTACAATATTTTGTTTCATTTGCTTAACTGGGTTTGCTTTATCTACTTTTAGGACTTGTGTGAAAATCTGATGTTGTTTTAGGTCATATTTATGCAGAAATATAGAACATTCCAAAGGGTTCACAAACTTTCAAGCACCACTGTAAAAAATGTTGAATTTCCTTCACGTTGTCATCCAAGCTACTGTGCTGCTAAACAAGCAAGGAAGGTTCATGTTCTTATGACCTGCCCATGTTGGGCTATTATTGGTGTAAACACATGGCAGTGAAACATTAGCTGGAATAGTGAGTAGTGTCTGTTTGTTAAATCAACTTGCTATACTAGGGGTAGTGTTTTCAGCACAAGTGATACAGTGAGTTTATCGTTTTTGTGATCGCTCAACTGATTGGGGTGACATTTCAATCGTTTTTCATCTAAAATCATCATATTACTCACCCCTTGTTCCAGTGAGACCCACTGGTGTCAGTAAACAAAAGAAAAAAAAAAAGTTCCTGGCCGACTTAATCTACAAGCAGTTTGCTAGTACAAACAAATTGCTTAGTCTTTGACTTACACTTGTCCTGAGGCATAGAAAACTTGGCTGTTAGCCTGGGTCGGCTTGATCTTTTAAATATCTCTGAGTAGATCATGGTGGTAGATGACACCTGAAAATTTCTAAATGTTTTATTGCTCGGATTAAAATGTTATAGTTAATAATTATGTACTATTTGAACTCATATGTTTTGACACAACTCATTTTTTGCAAGGTACTAATTATGGTTAATGAAACCATTGAATATAGACTGTTACAATGAGAGAAACAGTAAGTTACTGTACATGTGTGTTCCTGAAGCCTTTCTGGTGGTGCTCTTTATTCCTTAAGCTATAAAAACAAGATGAATAGCTCATACTTCTTGAGTCTTCTGAAAAGTGAACTCAGCAAATTATGTACCAAAATACTTATGATCATACTAATACTTATGATCTTGAAAAAAGGTCCACAGTTCCTTTCGAGAACAAGACCTTTTAATCTTTTGCATGAAGTGACTTTTATGTGTGTGATTACATTGTGGGTTGTTGATGCACTATTTCTTGTATAGATAACAAAGTCCCTTGTGTTATTGCTCACACAACTTGCACCCTTTTAACATGATTAGCATTATTTCTGGAAATCTGCATACTGAACAACATGGTCCTTTTAAAAACTTTTACATACTGTCATATCAAGCATCCCGTCTCATAAAAGGCCTTTAAACTACTTCGCTATTGTTTATAATTCAGTTTGCGCTAAACCGTACTTGTTCGGGAGCTGCAACGTTACATCCGGCACTCATGAGTATTTGTTTGGATCCAATTGGAAAGTGTCCGATTATGTAACAAGTCCTGAATTGTATTTCTATATTCAAACAGTGTTGTGTGACAAAGTTACCACAACTTGGCTTTCTGTTTTTGTTTTATCTGTCCAGGGGGGACAGGAGATTTGAAAAGCCAAGTCGAAAAGAACCAGGTTAGTTTGGATGATGTAGCTTTGCGTTCCAGTTTGTAGCCTCTTATGAATGTGCGTTGTTTGATTTGATCACTTCTAATCTCTCATCCGCTTAGATGGGGCTCCAGCTCACTTTCCGATCAACCACAGTAAGTCATTCTTGAGCAAGCACCAGTGTCTCCCCCCCCGGTCAACATTTTAGCTGTTTAGTTTTGGATTTAGATTGGGTCGTTTGATCTAGGGGCACTCCGATTCATGCTTCAGTTTGCGATTCATGCTTTTGCTACCTGTTTTAGCTACGACAGTCGAACGCCAAACCTTGCCGTCATGTGTTGCTTAATGTTGGGTTTTGTCAATCTAAACCATGTCCACATAACAGGCGTTGGTCTGTTTTTAATCACAAGTTCCTCTTCTGTAGGTGTTTGTGAGGAATTCTTTGCTTCTGAAATTTCCTCCTCCTCCCCTGTCTATGTAAGAAGTAAAGGCCACACACTGTTTTCTGTCTGTTTACAGCAAAGCGTTAAGGATCTGTAAATGCTATGGTATAAATGGTATAGCCAAATCTTTACCAGCACATATTTATCAAACACCATGGTGTGTGTGTGTACCACAGAGTCCTGAGCTGTGCGTTTCCCTCTATAGTTATGACGTGTAGCACATGACTAATGTGACGTAATGATGTCGCTGGTTTGATTGTGTAATATGTCTTGCGTTTGACTTTTCCCACAATTTAACATTAGTATACCATGTGTGCTTTAATATTTGTTTAATATACAAGTTGAGCATTTCATTGACAGATGGGCTTGTTCTCTTTCTTTAACTTTATCCTTCAGTGAGAGCAAACTACGAGGACGGCGGCCCAGGCCTGGTGCGAAAGCACGACTTCACGCGGTCTGAGAGTGAGAATTGGCGCATGTCTCGTGACGAGCAGAACGGTGAGGATGAGGATGGTAGCGGCTGGCGCCTGGCAGGCACCCGTCGGGATAATGAACGATGGTGCCCGCCGAGTCCAGGTGGGGGACACCATATCTCCCCTGCGTCTGTTTCCGTCCTTCTGTTCTACCACTCTCAACACGCATTCACACAGTATCTGGTGTTCTGTGCCTTATCTGTGTGTCTCATGCTGATGAGGCCCGGAGCATTGCTGTGCCCATGGTATATCTTGTAGATGCGTTTAATAGAAAGAAAATACAAATTCATTCTTTTCCAGATAGTGGTTGCCAGCATTGAAGTTCACACTTTAGGCACATGGTTGCTTTAAATAGTACACAATCATCTTGAATTTAATGATATGTGCGTTCTTATGTCTTTTTAGATACAGGGATGTGTAGTAGTTATTCATTAGGGTCTTGTTTTAGAATTTCAGTTCTAATTATGGATGTGAAGGAATTCTGTATGTCTGTAAAGGCCATAGTTTAGTCACTGCATATGATTTCAATAGTGCACAACTTTATACTGAGAGAATATGTCTATTAAAATAGTGAGGCACTGAAAAAAAAATTCTTGGCCAAAACAGATACCGAAAGTTGGAACACACCAAGCCGAAAACACAGAAGGTTTGTTGATTTGTTTTAAATTTTTTCGTTTTTTAAATGAAATAACTTTAACCAAATCTGTATTTGCTGTGACCACCCTTAGTTCTAAAATGGCATAAACCAGTGCGTTTTCATGCACTTAATCTTTTTGCAGTTATTATTCACGTGGTCACGTAAAAAATATACTTCGATTCCCAGATCAGATTAAGGTTAGGAAATACGATAACGAAAGCAGGATTTTACCTCAGTTATCGGATTTCTCAGTGCATGTATACTCTTAAACTTTCGATTGGTTCTCAGCCTTGCATATACGAACACGTAACCGATAATGCTGTCCCTGAAGCGGCTAATTCTGTCTCTCTCTGTAGACGGGCAACGCTTGCCTGGGGGCTGGCGAGAACAGCCAGAGCAGCGACGTCGCTTGCCCTTAGACATGCGGGGAGAAGAGGAACGTGGCTCAGGCTACAGACGACCCCGCTCAGCCAGCGGCAGCATGGAGGATGAGAGGGACAGCTTACCCGAGTGGTGTCTGGAAGACGCTGAGGAGGAGACGGGCACCTTTGACTCATCTGGTGCTTTCCTGCCACTCAAGGTAAGTTAAGAAAAGAGCCAGTTAACCATTTTTCTGTGTTTATGCTCTGCATGTGCACCACCAGTGTAAAAATATGAGCAAGACTTGCACCTGCTCTAACATAGCATTGCACATGCTTATCTTGTGGTGTTATCTGTATCACTTTCTCTCTCTCTCTCTCTCTCTCTCTCTCTCTCTCTCTCTCTCTCTCTCTCTCTCTCTCTCTATATATATATATATATATATATATAAGAGAGAGAGAAAGAGAAACTTGCACTGACCTCGTAAAGTGAAGGTCGGGTGTTGTGGTTGTGGGGTCCTGCGATGGTCAGGCGTCCCATCAAGGACCATTTTTGCCTTACTGTCTTGTTTGTGTTATTTTTTTTAAATGCTAAGGGAGAATATGAATAGTAATTTGTAAAGAATCAGTCCGTACTGATGCATTTTGTCTGTGACTACATGTATCGTGATAAAGATCGTGAAAATGTCTGTAATTATTGTGATATAATAATTTTTCCATATCGCCCACCCCTAGTTTAGCCAAATAAATCTTATGCTGCACAGTAATGAGCAAAGCCATGTAAGGGAGTGTCTGAGATTGGTAACAGTTTTGTTCTACATACATTCTTGGGCAAAAAAAGAGCTATCCTGTGTTCATCATATTTTGTGCATCTTTATTACCCTTATCGAAACCCAATCTTTTCTCCTTCCAACATATCTTCAAGGACAAAGTGTTGACTTGATGTCTGATTTAGCCCACCCACAGCCAGTCTCAGGATAATCAAGATTCCGTTGTTACATGTAACATGGATAGTAGGTTCTGGAAGACCAAAAATGACAGCAAGTCTAGATGTCAGAAGACCAAATGTGACTGTCCTGACGAATCCTAGAACTCAATTACCTCAAGAGTTCAGTAATTCAGAACATCAAGTTGTTTCAAGAAGAGCTATTACAAGAAGGCTCTGGGAATCTGTTTTGCTATCAGAACAGTGTGCAAAGAAATCTTTGCTGTCCATAAAGAACACTGCAGACAGAACACTCATACTTTTGGCACTTTATGGCCAGCATGATTCTCAGTGGTTTGAGCATGTTCTCTGGAGTGATTAGTCACACTATGAGCTGTATTCCGATCCTCCGGAACACTGTCTTTGTAGGACAAGTGAAAAATTCAAACCAGGATGCTTGTCCACTACTGTGAAACATGAAGGAGGTGCAATTGTGATATGGGATGTGTTTTCTGTATCTGGTGTTGGTGAGCTGGTGTGACGCGAAAAGGCCATCGCTGCAGAGGAGTACCGGAAGATATTGCAGATAGGGTTGCTTCCAGCCCTGAGCAAGGTGTGTGGTGGAAATGGTAGAGACCATTTTTTAACAGGATAATGCACAATGAAGTCAAAAATGATGTTTTGGCTTGGTCAGTCACCAGATCTTAACCTGTTACATCACCCCATAGAGAATATGTGGGAGCTTATCAAGGTTAAATTGGCCGGTATAAAATTTGGCAGCACTGAGCAGTTGTGGGAAGCGGTTAAAGATGGCTGGAACAGCAGTGACGCAGCATACTGCGGAAGACCTTCAGACAGCTTGTACAACAACTGTGTTTTCTCAAGAAAAACAAGGGAACAGCTATCCCTTACTAAAGTGTTCTTAACTCAAATGCCTGTTGTCATTAATTTAAACTATACTTCAAGCTATCTTTAAACTAAACAGTCAAAGTTATTACTACGTAATGAATCACATTTACCTCATATTTTTCCCAGGAGTGTTGGCTGATTTTCATTTCTAATTTTACGAATAAAAACTAATATTGATTGTCTAGTTACGACAGCACATGTTAAACTCTGGGTATATTAGATGGTTGGTGAACAGTTGTTTCTTGTAGTTGACATTTTGTTGTGGTTAGATGGCTTCCAAATCTGAGTGAAATCGGGTATACGTGTTATTAGTACTCCGATTAGTGGGGTAAAATCCAGCTCTCTATCGGATTACTTAATCTGATTTGCAGTATTCTGTATACATAACCATATGAATAACATAACCAGATAACTGGCGAAATCTGACTGATTGGATTGTTAAGTGTGTGTAAATGCAGTCATTGTTGGTTGGTTACAAAGTAGAAATCCGATTCTTGCCTGAGTCATGTAAACCAGGAGGTTTCCCATTATCTGATTACCCAAACGCGTTGATCGGATTATTGACAAAAACTGTGTTCTAATCGCACTCATTGTAGGGAATGCTGATCAGAGCACCATTTCACAAACAGTCCATGGTGAAAATGTGAATGATAGAATTTAAAGACTATGTATTATTAACATATCAATTTTGACAGGCCTAAATTGTGATGAGCCTAAAACCATTTTTGTTTCTCCAAACAGAAGGCTCCTACAGAGCCAATTCTTGAGGAGGCAGAGCTAGAGTTTCGTCCTCTAGAGGAGTGTGAAGAACACTCAGAAAAAGATGAAAGTGAAACAGAACATCCTAAAGAGCCCGACAGCAAGCGCCATACTGCCAGGCTCGAGGGTGAGGGATTCCTGGATTAAATATCTCACCTGTCCAGTCCTTAGTTGACTTTTAAGTTACTTCTCGGATGGTGTATAATGTCTAAATGAGGTATTTAATTTGTATTCAGACACTGGTAAATCAGAAGAGGCCTCGCCACCTGCTGCTCAATTACTGCCTCCTCCAGAGTCAGCTGTTCCCATATCCCTTCCCCCTAGCCAGCCGGAGAGGCTGCAGGAGCCAGAGAGAGCAGCTATACCTGAAATACGAGCCAGCACAGCTCCATTACATGCAGCTCTCCCCATCTCCATAGCGCACAGCACAAGTACCCTCAGCACACTCACAGGTAAGAGCAAACACTTAGTTGTTAATGTTGTAGAATTAAACTTATCAGGGGTCCCTAACGATTTGTCTTAACCCAGAACTCAAAGTCCAAAGTCATTAAATTGAATAGAGAAAGAGGTATTTCATGCATGTTAGTACCTTAAGCTACACAGCAAATCTTTAGTGCTCAAATTGCTATCGTGGCAATATTTTGACTGGAAAAATACTAAGGCTGAGCATAAATGTGGTGTTATATGGCAGGGTACATCATGTGCATGTGTTAAAACAAACAATGGGATTTGGTTTTTACTGAGAAATTACTACACATTACATGTAGTTTCATTTAGGGCTGGCTGATATGGCGGCAAATATGAATTCTTCCTTATGATTTAGATTTTTTTTGTTATGTTTCGTAGGAAAATGGACACAATTTAATTTGAAAAAAAAAATTAGAATGCACTTTGGAAGGCGTAGATGTGCAAAAATGGAAACAAACAGCACCACCTACAGCACTCGAGTAGGGTGAACAGCTGTTTCTTGTACATTTATTTAAGGATTTCAGAATTGTGCAACTCCAACCAAACCTTTTAAAAGTAAAATAAGAAACAAGATGGCTTTGTTTAGCTACAGTAGGGGCCAAAATTCTGAGAGCAGTATTGAAAACACTTTTTTTCACTGTTATGCATTTTTCTGTCATTTACTTCAGTTTTTCCCTATGTTTTCTAATAAAATAAGCATAACAGTGTGAGTGCAAAGTCGAGTTTTTGACAAACGCTGATAAATATCTGTATTTTCCATAACACTTGGCGTGTTATGTTTTATAATATACGCACTTGACTGGCAACTCACGCTAGTCGAGTTATGAAGGCTTTTAGTTCTGTTTATTTTTGCTCATTTGAACAACAGTTATGCATTTTTTAATAAAAAAAATAAATGCATACGTGTATACGCAAGGTATATGCCACCTAGCGTCCAAGATATGTTCTTACACCTTATTATATACTGTACTTGGTCTATACTGACGCGCGGAAATACCCCAGATTTGTGCTATCACTGCCTCCGGTTATCCTGCGTTTGGGATCCATGATGTACTTCAGTTATATTTTCAAAATATACTGAGCGATTTGTTGCTTCATTTCTGTTTTGCCATACTTGGAATATGTTCAAGTTTGACAGAGATTGTTTAGAAGTTGTAAACTAGAGTTAAAACCGATTAAAACGTCTCTGCGATCTGCCATAACGGGGAGATTACTACAGATATCATACTAAACACTTCTTATTGCTTGTACTGAAAACTGCATCACGAACAAACCAGCAGTAGCTCGGAGTGGGAGGGGACTTCAGATATGTTTGTTTGGCAAGACGGAGGCATGACTAAGGACCTGGAGGAGTGGACTGGGAAAAAGTCTACAGTTATGTGGAATTTGTCAGATTTTACACAATGGACACTACGCAAACAACAGCTGTGTGCAGAAAATGCGTAGTCAGGATTGGCATGTCGGGTGGAAACGCAGTGAACCTGTTCGACTACCTCAAAGGGTACGCCGAAAACCATACAGAGGGGTGACTGCGTGTGAGTATACCAGCTTAGCAGCCAGAAACCAAGCTGAATAAAACAACAGTAACAATGGCATGTGAGCGATGTTACTGGTGCTGTGATATTTCAGCTGATCTAATAAATTATACCAAAGAAACACACAAACTTAAACTTGTACACAAAATGTGGAGACATGACTGAGTCCAACATAGTGGTGCTTTGTTTGTTGTTGTTTTTTTCTACTACTAGTGATTACTGCTCAAACCAGACTTCACAACCATGTTCATCTTCTAAATAATGTTGTGATGTTAGTGAGGACTCCTAGAAATGGTTTTCTTCCTTTTTGAAAAATTAAGTTATCTCGTTCTGTTTGGAATGCTACTTTTATTAAAAGTTTGTTTAAATGGGGTTTTCTAGCCCTTATTTCTGTCTTCTGTCTTATTTCTGGTCTTCTGTGAATCTAGATTTTTATTAGTAGGGAAATTAGTTTGGTTCCTGGTTGCCCACCCTGAGTGTCCAGGATAGTTTGCTTTTTAATTGGAAGAATGTGCCTCATTCAAGTTGCAAAAATGTACAGGTTTCAGTTTTCCGAGTTGAACTCGTTTCCCACTATAGGCACTTAGATCAATTTTAAACATTCTGAAAATGTGCTTTAATGATGCACATCTTGTAGCATGTCTAATACAGCAAATTGGCAGCACAGCAAAGAAACCTAGGAGAACAGCCATGTTTGGTCCAGGTGGTCTAAACTCAAACAATGGACTCTAAATTGAACACAAATTTCAGACATTATAGGACTTTATATATTTAAAGTCTATTTTATAAGTATATTGTACATTTCAGGGCGTTCTGGAAGTCCCGCCTTAAGGCAGTTTTTGCACCAGCATCTGTTGTCATCTTATGTATTGCAGTAAAACTATACTGCAACATGTTTATGCACTTTCTGAGCAGCAATTTCCTAATGTTCCTTCTGCTGTAACTCGTTACTTTTGTTGTCTTTTAAAAATGGTTCCTTAGTCACCTTTGTTTGCTAAGGTAAAAAAATAAGCCCCGAAAAAATTAAACTTTTTGGTACTAATTAGTACTGAGACACTTTCGCCTGTGCTTAATCCGGACTCAGCAGTACTGCAGACTTTTGTACTACATTTGTAGGGATTTATTGTTCTGTATTCAGATGTAGTCTGAGCTTATCATCGTTTAATTAAATTGAAAACAATAACTTTGAATTGTTGAATGTTACAGATCTTCCAGCACCATCAATCCCGGTTTTGTCCCCTCAGCCAGTAGCACCCCTTCCCCAACAGTCTAAGCCTGTGGAGGTACCAGTGGCAGTACCCACTGCAGTCTCATTTGCCAAAAGCATCATGTCTCCCATCGGTCAGCCCACAGCCATGAACAATGATGCAGATGAAGACGAGGGCCTTAAGCACTTTGAACAGGTTGGTAGAAAACATTAAAGACCTCATGCAGGTTATTTGTGCATCATTTGAGTTTGAGGTTGTGCACTTACAGTTAGACGGGTGGATGTGGGAATATGTATGCTCCTGGGCAAAGTAATGGACCAGACCTTAAACTGCAAAATCTTAAGGTTTTAATGGTCCAAACAACAAGTCATTGGTCTGAAAATTTGCAAGCTCTTAAATAGAACCAGGAGTGACAGATTTACAGTATGCATTCTTGAGTCCCAGTGACTTTCAAGGTAAACAAGTGAGAATATCTGCTCCAAAAAAGCTACATGTAGGGGTTGCTGTCAGAAACCACATCACTGGTCTTCATCAGCGGTAGCTCTTCTGAAATTGACAAGGTTCTAAAGGCACAGCGAATCCCTATTTTACTGTCAGCTGTTATGAGAAGCATCAGTGCTTTGAAACAACAGATGATGATGCCAGAAAGAAGATCTGGAAGGCCCAAAGTGTCTTCAAGCTGAGATCACCACCTGCTGAAATTGACAGTTCTTAAAGGCAAAAGGAGAAAAAGCCTTAGACTTTAAGACCTAAGAATACAAGACTTGGTTGAAAAGACACAAGAATCCAGTGGTGCTTAAGTTTGTGAACCCTTTAGAACTTTCTATATTTCTGCATAAATATGATCTAAAACAACATCACATTTTCACACAAGTCCTAAAAGTATATAAAGAGAACCCACTTAAACAAATGAGACAAAACACTATTACACTTGGTCATTTATTAATTGAGGAAAATTATCCAACATTACATATTGAGTGGCAAAAGTATGTGAACCTTTGCTTTCAGTATCTGCTCACTTCAGGTCCTTCCAAAACATTTCGGGTGGATTAAGGTCAGGACTGTGTCTTGGCCATTCCAAATCATTAACTTCATTCTTCTTTTAAAAATTCTTTGGTAGAACGGCTTGTGTGCTTAGGGTCGTTGTCTTGCTGCCTGACCCACCTTCTCTTAAGATTCAGTTCATGGACAGATGTCCTGACATTTTCCTTTAGAATTCTCTGATATAATTCAGAATTCATTGTTCCATCAATGATGGCAACCGTCCTGGCCCAGATGCAGCAAAACAGGCCCAAACCATGATACTAACACCACCATGTTTCACAGATGGGATAAGGTTCATATGCTGGAATGCAGTGTTTTCCTTTCTCCAAACGTAACACTTTTCTTGTAAACCAAAAAGTTCTATTTTTGTCTCATCTGTCCACAAAACATTCTTCCAATGACCTTCTGGCTTGTCCACGTGATCTTTAGCAAACTGCAGATGAGCAACAATGTTCTTTTAGGAGAGCAGTGGCTTTCTCATGGCAGCCTTGCCATGCACACCATTTGTTGTTCAGTGTTCTTCTGATGGTGACTCATGAACATGCCAATGTGAGAGAGGCCTTCAGTTGCTTAGAAGTTACTTTGATTTTGATAGATCCCTGTTCTTTAAATAAAACAGGGTACCCACTCACACCTGATTGACATCCCATTGATTGAAAACACCTGAAACTAATTTCACCTCCAAGTTAACTGCTAATCCTAGAGGTTCACATACTTTTGCCACTTACTAATGTGTAATATTGGATCATTTTCCTCAACAAATAATTGACCAAGTATAATATTTTTGTCCCATTTGTTTAACTGGGTTCTCTTTATCTACTTTTTAGAACTTGAGTGAAAACCTTGTGATAGTTTAGGTCATATTTATGCAAAACAATATAGAAAATTCTAAAGGGTTCACAAACTTTCAAGCACCACTGTAACCAGAAAGTATATTTTCAGGTTTCGTGTCTAGAAGGTGCGAAAGCCATTACTGTTGTAGAAAATCATGAATGGAAAAATTTCTGACAGAATATAGGAAGTTTGATTCAGAGTGGTTCAGCAGAATTGTGTGGACCAGTGAATCACGATTTCAGTTGCGTGGTGATTTTCCTGATAGGTGTCTTTGAGGTTTGGTGACAAATGGAGATAGAGGTGTTGTGATGTGGTGAGCTTTTTCAGCTGCTGGTACTGACTAGCTGCTTGACTGTAAAAGGTCATTTTATGCTCGGGAGATCAGGGAAACTTCGGAAAGGCTTGCTCCTCATAATTGAAAAGTTGTTTTCTAAAGAGAAATGATCGCATGATATTTTTCAACAGGACAAAACTCTTGCTAACACGGCGAAGAATCTGTCTTGAGTCCACCAGGCTCATGTTTTGCCTTTTTCAGAGTTCAGATTTGAACCTTACATTGAATAATTGGTCTCACGTTAAACACAGATTAACTGGGAAACTGAAGCCATTAACCTTGAGTGGAACAACACTGACTCTTCTTTCATTTAATGACACCAAAGGGAAAGGCTATTCCATACTGCTACTTTATTTTTTTAATTTTATTTTTGACCAGCTATTTGCTGGTGACCATTAAAAGGTAACTTTTGGGTTTCGCCCACTTTTATTTTTTCCTCCAGGAGTACATGTGTTAAATACATATTCTTAATCTGAATTTATGGTACACCAATAGAGGACTGCAGCTTTAAACCATGGTAACAGTGTAATTTTAAATCAGTGAAAGTGAAAGGTGGTGGGGAGTCAAGCCATAGGTCATATAGCACCTGCTCAGTCAGACACATTCTTGAATATCCTTTTGCTTTTTTTAAGTGTCAATGCATTATTAATTGGACTGGAAGTTGAGAGAACTCCATTCTCTCATTGCTTTGAAAATATATCCAAAGACCTATACCGCCAGATGGCTTAAAGGGGTGGATTTCTTGTCATGTACAGGGGGGGGGGAAGTGTTCCTTCATTTTTAAATCTGAACAGTATACTTTTAGCTTTTTTTGGGGCGTAATGACAGTCAGTTATGTGGAATGCCAACATCCTGAGGTGAGAATACAGCCCTCTGAAGCCACAAAAAATTGGCTCCTTCTGCCAGAATTTTATTCCCATTTGGATGCAAGTTTTATCACTGAAATCTGCAAATTTGATGAGGTGTTCCCCTGATAAACTAATTTGATCTGAACAATATGTCTTGTTTTTACCATTTCCTGTCTGCAGTTATTGTATAAAGATGTATACTTATACTAGTTTGTTAGTTTTCTGCAAATTTCTTTTCTGTAGATTAGTACTCTAATGTAGTTATGAACATCTCTGATTTGGTACAGAGCTTGTTCAGGCAATTGATGCGTTCTGTTTAGATTTATGCTTTGACCTTCAACATAAGAGATAACTATTGTTTATCTGTTTAAAAAAAAAACAAGATCTTTGCACAAGATATGCATTTCCACTACGGAAATGTCTATAAAGGTGTCAAGCATGTTCAAAGACTGCTATGCATAAACATGCTTTACTGTTCAACTCTCCCCCAGAACTGTAGTGCTAGGATTCAGCAGGTTTTTCCGTTCCGCTATTTGCCAGCGTATCAGTAAACAGACAATAATGGGATTTTTTTTTTTTTTTTTTTTGCCCTTTTAAAATGAAACATCTTCATGCATGCATTGATAATAAACATAGACATTAAAGTGGTTATTACTCAATTTCCAGCATAGATCTGCTTCACACTCGGTGTGGACATTCAGCAGATATTGTAGAATAGAATCAAGTTGGATTGAATGATGTATTATAAGATATAATTGAGATATAAGCTCAGGTCTATATGCATGCATTATAATAAGTGTATACAGTACCGTGGTCACCAAAACTTATACATTCCACCAAAGATCTTCTTCCAGCTGTGTGGAGACACATGATCTATTTTAGAATAGAATCATGTTGGAATCAATGATGTATTATAAGCTTTATTAAACGTATGAGATCAGAAAATTGGATATGCATGCTCTATATGCGTTTAGTCATAATTACAGCATAAAACGGAGTTATGTTACCCGAATGCTCCTTAAATATAGTATGAACATTTTTTTTTTAATTTTTTTATTTTTAGACAAATTTAAACTGTATCCACGTTGTGAACTGAAAACCTATTTTAATCCCTACTTTATTTGCCATTTAGGTGCTGATAGCTTGACTGCAGTTTCAGGATAACATGCCTGCAGATGTTGTTCCTTTAGATTTTTACCAGAGATGGTCGCCCCACACGGTTTACAAAGAGTCTTGTTTTCCTTGACATCAGATGAGAAATGTCCCCATATATCGACTCTCCTCTTTGTCCCAGGTGTTGACAGTAATTGTCGGGCTAGTATGGGCTTCCCCGGGGTTAGATCAAATGTGTGCATCTTACCGCATTACTGATTGGATTACTACCCAACATGGTCCCGCCTGTCCACATATGCTCAAGTTATGATTGAATCCTTTCCTAACTTGGCCCCACCCAAAACTAAATCGGATCTGATTGGATGTCGTCTCTGCCAAGCACTTTCGTCTCGTTTTTATTCATTAACAAGTGTCCCTTTTTCGTCATAGCTATTGCCATTTTTCATTCAGTTTAGTTTAGTTATCGTCTCGTTTTCATTGGTCGTTGACGAAAACTATGACATCATACGTCAACGAAATTAACACTGACATTTCATAAAACAGTCTGATGGTCAAGGTATCTTTTGTCCTCTCTGTAACAGGAAGCGGAAAAGATGGTGGCTTATCTCCATGATGGTAGCGTGGATGATGAGCGCATGGGCGCCAAGAGCACAGAGCGGCCCAAACCCACTGGCCTTCCGCTATCCCATGAAGCTGCGCTTAAATGGTACTACAAGGATCCTCAGGGAGAGATTCAAGGTGAGATCTTTCACACAGCACAGCTTTCTGTTAATGCTAGATTTTCACTTGCAGGCCTGCAAAGTGGCGTAGCACTGAAGATCATTTGTTTCCGTTTTTGTCACAGGTCCATTCAGTAACCACGAGATGTCAGAGTGGTTCCAGGCCGGGTATTTCACAATGACCCTTCTGGTGAAGAGGGGTTGTGATGAAGGTTTCCATCCCTTGGGTGAAATCTTTAAGATGTGGGGGAGAGTGCCGTTCGGCCCCGGCCCCACACCGCCTCCCATACTGGTAATAATAGGAAGAATAGTTTACGTTAGTAACCAAAATCACGATGTGTGCCATATATGGTCAAACGATTTCTAAAAAGTATAGCTATTAAGCTTTTAAGGCTTTTTGGTAGAGTTTGGAACGTGACTGTGATGTCAGACACTGGTGTTTGACAGAAACCTTGGGCTCACAGTTGTTATTCCATTTTATTTTCTGTAAGTCGGAGTTCTCCATCCAAGTTGGCATTCCTTTATAGACTTTGCTGTAGGAAGTCAGGCAAAAAGTCTGTGAAAGTGGTCATGTTGAGAGACCATGATGTTCAGTAAAATTTCTCCACTGGCCTCATGAGTGTCTCTAACTGTAGTTTAGCTATTGTGCGACGTTCTAGTGTTAGTTACTAAGATTTAAGCGAGCAAATCCCACAGATGCTCGATCGGATCAAGATCAGGTGAATTTGGAGGCCAAGTCAACACCTTAAACTGTCAGGTTCCTGAAACCATTCCTAAACAATTTTTGCAGAATGTAAGCTTGAACTATCCTGCTGGAAGAGGCACTAGGGAATACCACTGCCTTGAAGGGGGTGTACTTGGTCAGTAATCGTGTTCAGACCGGTGGAATGTCTGAAAGTAATATCCAGATAAATGCCATGACTCGATGTTTCTCAGAGCCTCACAGTGCATCTGCTGGCTGCATCTGTTGTCTTTCTGCATTGCGTCTTGGTGCCATCTCTTGGTGTGTAGGTAAATGACACGCATGCAGCCAGCCATGTAAGAGAAAACGTGATTCCTTAAATCAGGCCACCTTCTTTTGCTCCATGTAGCTTACAGTTCTGACGCTCACATGCTAGTGTAGGTGCTTTCTTGTTCTTATGCTGTTACAACCCATGCGCCTGAAGACCTGACCATTCTCCGTTGACCTCTCTCATCAACAAAGTGGGATGATCCCTGTTCTCTTTTCCATCATGTGGACGGTCGGGTACATGTGCATCATTTAGCTTGGGAAGTGTTGGCATCAGGATTCACTGCGGGAAGAAGACAAGCCGGTAAAGGGAGTGTTCTGCTGGGAAACCTTGCGTCTGGATATTGTTGTAGATGTTAATTTGACGTGCAACATCTACCTCAATGTTATTACAGATCAGGGGATTTTAATACCCACACACAATATGTAACCTGCGTATATACCTGAGAAGTACTTAGTTATGCGTTTTCTGGGAAATTGTTGTCAGTTGATTGTAAACAGCCCCAGTTGGTAAATTCCATGGAAAAAGAGCATGTATGAAGGGGTTTTTCTTTCTGAAGTTCTGTTAAGATCTTAGATGTTTTATCTCTCATACTCCTACGTTCAAAGATGTTTGCATGTGTTTTTAAAGGGAGATGCTGATCAGGAGAGGATAAAGAGGCAGCAGGAGCTCAATGCTCTAAGTATATATCAGATGCAGCAACTGCAGTACCAGTACATGCTCAGGTATAACACATTCTCCTGTTCCGATTCGGTTTGCACTCAAGTGGAACTCACCGTTTGTCTAGTACTGTAACTGTAATTTTCCTATTGAAATATAAATTGGACCATTCATTTTTAAACCTGATCTGAAAATAGTTTTGGCTGAATATACCAGTACTGAAACCCTGTATAGAATTGGTCCACCCCTGTTGTACATTGCACCCTCATTTAAGCTTCATCTCAAAGCTTGTTTAGTATTTAATGCTGTGGTAAACAATAAATGAATATCACATTGGTTTTGTGTCATGCTTGTTTGAGAGAGATAAAGATTTTCTTTCCTTGTGTGATTGCAGGCAGCAGCAGTATGCTCAGGCTTTAGCTCAACAAAAGGCAGTGCTCAGTTCAGCCGCTTCCCAAACACAGCAGCAACAGCAACTCAACCTGTTCCTACAACAAGCCCTTAAGCTCAGGTTAGCCATCTGTACCCCTATTCATCTCGCACGCTATCAGTGAATATTTGTTCGTTCTCAAAGACAGAGCCATTATTTTGGCTTATCATCTCTGCTGTTAACATTTCTTCGAACAGATCTCCAGAGCAGCAGCAGAGCCTGTTGCCGCCAGTGACACGTTCCATGTCAGTACCAGATTCAGGTTCCATCTGGGATATACAGAACCCATCTACCCAGGTCTCCCACAGTCCCAACATTCAGCCAGCACCTCCGACCAGTATGTCAACACTTAAACCTATCTCTACTTAATATAAATGCAGGAAGCTTTCAGGTCTTGACCATCAAGTGTCAAGCAAGTCTCAAGTTCCTGTGGTTTATTCGAGTAACTGGGGTCAAGTCCTTGCCAGAAGTCAAGCAAGTCTCAAGTCAAGTCAGTGAAACTATGATGCTAGTGTTTCCACATTCAGATCAGTCAAATGACAGTGATCATACATGGTTGCATTTTTTTCAACATTAATAAATGCTGTTGCATTAAATACTTCACTGGACTTCTAACCCTTGTGTTGAACTCATCATGCCAAATCCCTGACAGGACCAGTACTAGGCAAGGTCTCAGTTAGGAAGTCTGTTCAACATGGTAATAGCATGTCAGAAGATGGCACATTTGGTGTTCGCAATTTCCCATACTGATGTCCTATATCTGAATATCGGCTGTTTTGTCTTCTCAGTAAATACACAATCGATTCAATGCCAAATCTAACTTTCGTCCATTTACTGTAATGTTTGACTAGCCAAAGTTACCCAATCATGTTTCAACGAAAAAATCCCTAAAAATGCTAGCTTGTCAATACCTAAAAATGCAAATGTTTAATAATAAAACAAGTCATTGAGTCATCTGTCTCAATTCGAAGTTGTCTCAAGTCATGAAAACCAAGTCCAAGTCAAGTCCTTAAATTTGTGTACTTAAGGTCTCGACAAACTACTCGAGTCGACAAACTGTAGCAAGATGTAATAGGCCTTAATAGGCAATCATGCCCCCAGATCAGGGGTAAAGGAGAAGGGAAAAGATGTGGATTAGATAAAGGTTTTGCAAGGGGAAGGAAAGAGGGAGGAAGGGGGAGATAAATAAGGGGGGACAGCTGTCCTAGGTATAAAAGATGAACAGGGAAGGATAAGATGTGGGAGGGGATAAGGCAAGGGTAACAAGGAACAAAAGATACAGTTCTCAGATTTTCTCAAGATTTTCCAAACAGTTTATATATTTTTTTTAAATGGCCTTTTGAGGTTATGTGACATCAGTGGTGGGTAGAAGTGATGAGACACATTTTGTAATGTTGAGTATAGTGTGGTTTACTTGGATTAAGAAAGTAGCAGATGTTACCTTTCATGCCTTTGTTGTTTGTGCCAGTCTAACATTAATAGTAAAATAATAACTCTTTAAAAATGTAATGCTAACTTGTCACTCTCATCCCATTATTTATCCTAACATTGAGCCAACATTTTTAACCAAACAGTTTGATTTAAGTTGTAACAGTGTTAAACTAAAGCATAGTCTGTCACCACTTAATCATATTTGATTAAACTATAATTAGCTTCAAATACAAGCAACATTTTAAAAGGTATGCAATCTTGATTAATATCTTCATTTTGTAACACTGATAGTGACCTGCTTAAATAGCTGACTTGCGTTATCTTTTGTCTTCTGTGTGTTCTTTGTGGAATTGATGGCACAAGTGGTTTGTGCTGTTGCCTCAGTGCTAGAGATCCCCAGTTTATTACCCTCCCTAGACTCTCTGTGAGGGTTTTGTATGTTCTCCCTGTGCCCATATAGATTTTCTAAATAAGATAAACTGTCTAATCTACTTGTGTAGAAACCAAGCAAGTGTTGCTTGGCTTTAATAGTGTGATAGTGTTTGTTTGATGATGGTGTCACACTGCTGTACAAATAAGAACAGCTTCTGTGCTTTAACAATTGTCTTTATTCATTTATATAGTTTTTAAACTGTCATTTATCCCTATATGAAGAGTAACACAGTACGCAAGTACATTTTCAGAAGATAGTTTATTACTTTTTTCAGTAGTATTTCAGTCCCTACCTGTACTTGAGTGACTTTTTGCAACCCTAACCACAATGCCCACATGCTTGACACTTGTTTTGACTCACAGGTCATATGGGATGGAAGTAAAATGGCCAAAATAGAAAAGATGAAGTCTGTTGTATTTTGTGAACTATGAGCAATTCTTATGTAATTAACTGTTCATGAACATCACTATAATACTGGTAATGGTTTAGTATGAAAATGAATAGTAAATAGCCCAGACCTTTGGCTTTTGAGCAAGGCCTTTAATCCTCAGCAAATGTTTGGTTTGCGTACGTTTTGTAATTCACTGTGGGTGTTACTGTCTGTTCAATCGTCAGTCAACAATGCATATAATAAACTCCCACTGTTTCTTTCAGCTCATTCCAGTTGAGTACAGTTATAATTCTGATGCAAAGATTGTACAGCTAGTTTTAATAGCATTGGTTCCACTTTATAACAGACTTGTCTTGGTTGCATTTTTCTTTGCTGTTAGCGAAAGATATGTAGCAACCTCAGTTAAGTGTTACTTGACTAGTTGATGTAGGTGACATTTTCAAAGCCTTCTACAGTTTTTTTATTCCAAATTTTTTTTTTTGTTACTGAAGTATTTTCAACTCGTTCATTACAGTTGTTACCTTTTCACCTCACTGTTGATCTGTTGACTGTTTCACACCCTACAAAATGAAGATAGCACAGGAAACCAAACGATCACAAGTTTTACAATATGATATGGCATACAGGAAACCAAATTGTCGTCCTCAGACAGTGGCAGCCAGAAGCAGTTGGAGGAACTTGAGACTTCACGCTTAATGACTGTAAGAGTCGTGTGACTCTGAAGCATTTCTCAGTAGTCAGCTAAATCCATTTGAACCTCACATTAAGTCATTGGTCACAATTGCCTTTTGCTATCTCAGTAGCTTTTGCATACCTTCATTCCACGCTCAGCATTGCAGATTTGTTTACTTGGTCATATTCTTTTGATGCTCTGTATGTCAACCTTAGGTGTGTGAAAGGTGCTATTCTAAATATAACTTATAATTAGCTGTGTTATGTTTTAACAGACTCACCATGAAATGTTATGACTTCTATGGGGAGTGAAGGCTTTATATAAAACAGCTATTATTAGAGTCTTGAATTTTGCTTTGGAATGTGAACCAGTCTGGATCTTGTGTGAATTTGCGTAACTGTGAATAAACACACGTACGATGTGGCTCAAGTGCATTTATCTGTGCCCGTCAGCATGGGAAGGGACCAGTGTGTGGGATCTGCCAATAGACACCATGGCTCAGCCTTCTATTGAGCAGATACAACTGGAAAAGGCCAAGGCTACAAAGGTAGGCCAAGACTTGCTGCTTTACTGAATACAGTATATTGCACCTTGCATTTAATGAACAACTGATTAAAAGAAAATTAGGATTTTATGTTTAGTGGGGTAAAATGACATCCACTCAGAACAGATCTGTTTACACTTTATGTAACTGTTCGGAGAACCCTATTTGGTACTTAGGATTCAGATTACATTTCTGTGCATTAATAAACAAAACTACCTGACGGTCATAAGCTGACCCTTGTTTTAACATCCATGCATACAAAATCCAAATACTCATTGTGCTGCAATGCTGGCTGCCATGGCACCCTAATGCATATTGCATACAGTCAAACTCAGTGGCATACAATGGGTACCCCTTCTGCCACCGCAGCACTTGCTGCGTTTATAGTAGACCTACAAATGACAAAACAAAAGAGCAGTGTTTCCCTATCTTTCATAGCTTAATTGTCTATGTAACACGTCCGAAAAATAATCTACGAATAAAGTACAAGTAGGATCACTCATTTACACAGTATGCCAGGGCAGCCAGAACATTAAGCAGCTAAATACCAAACTTACCAGCCCCCTAGGCTTATTTGAAGATAAAGTCCATTCTCAGAATGTTCTATTACTTTGTAGGTAGCATTTCTATATTTTATAGCTTAAGACTCATTTATGAAGATGTTTATGTAAGAGCTTGTTTGTGCCTCTTTATATCCCTTAATAGTGATTGGTTTTATATTTTGATTGTGTATGGAGTATGCTGTATAATTATTTTCCTGACTCTAATGAATACTTAGTCTAGCTTAACCAATATGCCAGACAGGATGAGAGCTTGCCAGGGTGCATGTTGCAACATTTTGTTTAGAAATTCTTACGTATTAGCCTGGTGTCTGTTTTGAAATGCAGCCTGAAATTAGACCAGGCTTGTCTGTTTCTGGTCTTGTTTTTTACGCAACGTGTCTGGTCATCTTAAGCTGGAGATGGAAATTCGGGCCAAAAGGGAAGAGGAAGAACGGAAGCATCTGGAGGAGGTGCTGCGGGCACAGCAAGAGGAAGAGCGCAAACGTCTGGAGGAGGAAGAGTTGGCACGACGGAAACAGGTAAGAGAGTAGATCAGCAGGTTGTGACCTGTTTAGAGCCAGAATTATACACACAACCCTCTGATATTAGAGCTAACTGCTGTAACTGCAAATCTTGTAGCTGTGATGCTAACAGTTTCTTATCCCAAAAACCATTGGTTCCCCCAGACTGAAGTTTTAGAGAAAGTATGCAGACATGGGTGACATTCCATGTGGCCCTTCGTGGCCACAATGAAACGGACGAGGCAGAAAATCGTGGAAAGTTTGTAGAGTTGATGGAGTTTAGACCTACTGACAACCCCCTAATTGATCGGCTGTTCAAGAAGTGAGGGAGAGCATTCAGCTGTGTTCACAGCAAACACCAGAACGAACTGATTGCAATTATTAGAATTGCTGGCTTTGTTCTTAAGGAATGTTCTTTAGAGTCCTGAGCTTAATATCCATTACCTGAGAGCTCAGTGCTGTGATGGTGCGGCTAACATGCTGGGAGCTTACAGTGGTGTTGCTTCACGGATTTTATGCGATAACCCTTTACCAATGTGCATACACTGCCATAGGCATTTCCTTAATCTCTGCATTGTGGGTGTCTGCCGCAGCATTACAGCTGTAAGACCCATGCCTGCTAATGCGTTTTCACTGTATAACTTTATTGAAGGCTCGGCAAAAAGGCACTCTGTTTTTGAGTCAATGCAGGACCAGAGTGACAATACCAGGTGGAGTTGCCGCGCCGAGGCACTCAAGGGCATCCTTGACAACTTTGCAATAGTTGACACCCTCAGTGAGATATCAGAAAGTGATGTGCGAGTCGGTGGGCAACCTGGCAGCCTGCTGACATCAATAGCTGACTTTCAGTTTTTGTTTCCCTGCATTATGATGCGACGAGTTCTCATGCAGTGCAATGTACTAACGAAAGCGCTACAGTCACCAGGTGTAAATTATGCCACAGTCAAGAGCATAGCTAGTAGCACAGTCTCCACTCTGATAGAAATGGGAACAGATAACAACTTTCAAAGACTCTGAAAGCACACGGTTGTCTTGTGCACCCAAAACAACTACCTAGGCTCACTGCATCCATGGAGGAGGGCTGGGAAAGTAACAGTGAATGGGCTCTAATGCTGACTCAGCTATGGTATACTAGGTGGGATTTGAACCCTGGACCTTTTGGTCCAAAGTCCAATACCTTAACCGCTAGGCTACCACAGTCCATATACATGTTGTTCTTTTAACTTTAGATCTTGAAAAAACCCAGCTTGCATGAATGTTGGAGAGAGAGAGAGACCAGCGAGCAAGCCCAACATCAAGTCCAACATCAAGTGCAAACCTCGCAACTACCCGTATTTTTAAGCAACTTCATAGTGATGTTGATGTGGTTAACAAAAACTATGAAGACCCATTTTTCACAACGCAAACAAGATGAGAATTAAATAACACATTATAGACAAATCTTTACAGGTTGCACGGTATAGATCACCACACCACCCTAATAGGAGTCACGAATAATTAATGACCACAAGTGCACGTTCTGGTCAGTGGTATGAACTGTACGTGTGTGGCAGGAGGAGGCCCTGAGGAGGCAACGGGAAAAGGAGGAGTCCCAGCGGCGGCAGAAGGAGGAAGAGGAGCGTCTGGCTCGGGAGGAGGAACTTCGGAGGCTAGAGGAGAAGCGGAGAGAAGAGGAGGAAAGGAGGCAAAGGGAAGAGTTCCTCCGGAAACAGGTAATGCAGGCCTCAGCAGAGGTTCCAAACCTTCTAGATGTTAAATATGTACATATCATTTTATTAATTGTAATATTGCTTGTGGGTCTTTAAGGAAGAGGAGCGGAGGAAGCAGGAGGAACTGGAGGCGCAGAGAAGGCGAGAGGAGGAGGCGGCAGTGCTGGCACGGCAACAGCAGGAGGAACAAAAGAGGAAAGAGCAGGAACTCCAGAGGCAGCAGGAGATCCAGAAGCAGCAGGAACTCCAAAGACAGCAGGAGCTACAGAGGCAGCAGGAATTGCAAAGGCAGCAGGAAATTCAAAAGCAGCAAGAAGCACAGAAGCAGCAGGAGCTGCAGAGACAGAGGCAGCAGCAGCAGGAAGCCCTGCGTCGACTCCAGCAGCAACAGCAGCAGCAGCAGCTTGCCCAGATGAAGGTAGGTGGAGAGCGCATGACTGTCATGACATTTTTCAGGAAGCAAAACATCAAAATAATGTCGGCCAGTGTAATGTGCAGCCCGTATACATGGACGGTTCATTCTTAATGCTGTAGTGACCATTATACCACAGTTAGTTCCGACCTCGCAATCTGATTGGCTGAGAGACGCTCCAGCCATGCCATTATTGCACGATAACAGCACTCTGACCAACGCTTTATATGTATTACTCCATGGCATACACGTGTAACCTAGCAACGATGCCCGCCCTAAAAAGCAGCCATGTTGTAATGAGTAAAACACTTCTGAAATGAGGCTGAAGATCTGTTCGCGGTAAGTCCAGCTCTTAACCCAGCGAAGCTGCTGATGCTCTATAAGTCTGCTGTTACATTTCTGACTGATAAGATTAACATTAAGAGCTTCATCATACAAATTTATAATGACTAATCGAACAAGATCCTAGACTTTGGTTATAACACCGGGATCTCACTCTGATTTGCTTCAGTCGGTAGAATAGTGTCTTAGTAACAGCCTGCCTTATAAACCCGACCCATTTTATTTTCTGAATGTAAGTAACCTTTCTTTTTAATAAATTAAAGCTCACCAATTGATATATTTGTGTTTATTGTCTGTATAATAAACAGCTATCGGTAATTCTGTTCCTCGACTTTCTCGATGAAGGACTTTGCCACGGGGTAACGATAGAATGGAAGTATTTTACCTCGCGGAAGGGTGATGAACAAACCATTTTTATCTTAATCTAACAATAAATGGCGATAACGAAACTGTGGTATAATCACAATAATAATTAATAATTATTGCTTAATTGAAAGGGTGTTAGATGCATTACATACTAACATTTTCTTCTTTTTTCCTGCAGCTCCCGTCTTCCTCCAAGTGGGGTCAACAATCTGGAGCCTCTGTCTCCACCCTCACCCAGATACAGAATACACTACCTCTCAGTGAGATCCAGAAACTGGAAGAAGAGAGAGAACGTCAGGCTGTGGAGGAGGTAATGCCCATTTTGGTTTTCTTTAGTCATTACATCATCTAAAGTTTGGTTTAGTGATGCAGAATAATTCTTAACCAAAAGCTTGAACAAACGGCAGAAAAATCAAAACTGAACAGGCTTTTTTTTGTAATGTTTTTAATTGTCTTTTGAATGGCACATAAAAAATAATACAGATTCTCCCCTATGTATGATCAGGATACATTCTGACAAATCAGTCTTAAGTTGAATTTATCGTAAATTGAGGTTATGATACATGTACTGTATACATCATAGCACAGCCTATAATAAACAGATTTAAACAATTTCTCGACCACGGCTTTTCCTCGCTACATTTCCCAGCGTCCATCACTTTTGCATTTGGTGGAAGTGTAGCCTCATATTTCTGTGTACATATCTGATATAGTTCATATAGAACTGATATTTCTACCTGAGAAAACCATTTAATAATCAGCATGGGTTTTCCTGCTGTGTTTTCTGATGTGTTCCCATCTCTCATTTGTTCTACAGCAGCGGCGGCAGCAGCAGGAGCTCCAGAGACAGCAGCAGCAACAACAGCAGCAGCAGCAGCCCCAGACAAAGCTGTCGGGCTGGGGCAGTGTGGCCAAGCAGCCTGCAGCGACCAAATCCCTCCTGGAAATCCAGCAGGAGGAGGCGCAGCAGATGAAGCAGAAAAAAGAGCAGCAGCAGACTACTGTCGTTCAGCAAAACCGCTCCCAAAACAGAGCTGTGAGTAACACGTGCTATGAGCCACCATTGTCTCACACAACTCCGTGTGTATTACGGTGTTAAGGACCTGTTGCGTGTTAATTTGTGTGTTTGTGCTCTTTAGGCTTTGACTGCTTCAGTGTGGGGCTCTGTGAGCAACACGAGCTGTCAGTGGGGCTCGGACAGCAACAGCATCTGGGGTGACAATCAAAACTCGAACATTGGCTTCTGGGACGAGGCAGTGAAGGAAACGACTCCACCTCCAACCTCACGCCAGAATAACAAGCAGAAAAACAAGGGCAACATCAACCTCAGGTAAACCCATGCCGCTGTGAAGAGCTGTTCAGCAGGGTCGGATTTAACTTGTCAGCATAGTGCACTCGAGTGTTTCACTGCCGAAGGTTAAACGACTTTGATAAGAATCAGAACGTCCAAATCTGACGTTGTGTTTTATTCCAGAAAGGAATGAGCCCTTAGGTGAGTGGAATAAACCTGAGCCTAGTGGAAGAGTTCAGGTACCTCTGGATATTGTCCTTGTTTGGTGAAGGAAAACTTGTCAGTTTGACAAATGGTGTGTGTCAGCAGCAGTCAATTTGCATTTATTAGCCCCGTTCGGATTGGACCTCCTCTAAAAGCGGACATTACCTCAGGTCCTCGTGCCATTTTAGTTCTGTCTGGATACTGCTAAGCAGAAATTAGTTCTTGTACAAAGTTCTCTCTGTCGGTCAGTTTACATGCCTAGCCTCGAGTCTGCATGTGTGTCCGCGTGGGTTTACTCCAGGCACTCTGGTTTCCTCCAGGCACTCTGGTTTCCTCCCACAGTCCAAAGCCATACATTAGGTTAGTTGATTACACTAGATTGGCCCTGATCTGAGTATTTATCTGTGACTAGCTTCAAGGTAGCATTGTGTATCAATCTAACATGTCTGTTGTTAAAATGACATTGATGCTGATGGCGACGTTAAACAAACAAATATGCCTAGCCTCATAACCTCTGGCTAGTGAGTGAAAGAATAAGGTAGGAGAGGCAGGAATGACGTTTATGCAGATGGTGATGAGTTTGGTGAGATGGTTGAGAAGCTGCCCAGGACACGGAGGGAGATTACATCTCGCACAGGAATGGGGATGGAAAAGGAAGAGTTTATATTTTTGGCCAAAGTAGCAGTCTGTGTAGAGTAGGTAGTCTGGGCTAAAGACTTCAGCCTGTTGCCGGTGAGACCCTCACCAGGAGAAGCAGATTTGATTGTGAAAAGAAGTGAAAACCTGAAGCTAAACCAGTAGTGTTTTATTCTTATTAATATATTATAATACCTAATGGGCTTTATCTAGTAGTTACTCAACTCCAAAGTATATCATATTTCTTATTCAGTATGTTTAAAATTGCATCGCACTTTAAAATAAAAGCCACTCGGTGAGAATTACAGTGCATTTTGTGTCATGGATGTAACAAGCAACAAACTATATTTTGTGTTGCAGTAACAGTAACAGTGGAAAAGCCAGTAAGAAGGTCGACGAGGAAGAGAAGTTGTTGAAGCTCTTCCAGGGAGCCAATAAAACTCAGGACGGGTTTATGCAATGGTGTGAGCAGATGCTGCAGACACTCAACACTGCCAACAACCTCGATGGTAAGGTGCTCACACATCAAGCACATCTCATATTTGAAATATAATTTATAAAAAAGAACGGTTCTTCTGCTTAGTGCTATATATGATCTTATTACAGTTTTCTAGAAGTGCATTTCTAGAACAACGCAAGTTAAAACACCATATCCAACGTAATAACTACGACTCTAACGTAATAGCGAAATACTTCTATCGAGTATATGCCATGTATACAGCCTGTTTTGTGCTGGAATGGCAGTAAATAAAACTCAAACAGGCAAACTACAACAGACAAACTTATGGCATTAAAGAATGCATTCTTATCGCTTGATTCCGTGTGTGATTGCTTGACTTTTGACATGTACCTTAAATTTTTTTCCCCTTGCTTTATTGGCACTCTTAAGACATCATGAAATTAGAATAGGAATCATACCTTTAACTGGAGTAAGTGTATGTTAAGGAAGTAAATGACATACATTTGTGCACTGTAATCTTCCTTTTGTTGTTTAATAAACAAGGAAATATGGCCTGAAGAACTAAGGTTGTGGTGGCATATAAATGGAAGCATACTTTAGTAAACCTTTGTTAGTAAACTGTTATTTCTGGGGTTAAACATAGTCGATAACTTAATGAGACTTAACATTTTAAGGCCTATTCTAAAAGGACTAAATGTATGAGGTTCTTGGGTGATTTTCCCTTTTACAGCTGCAACTCCATGATTTTTTACATCTGGATCAAACATTTTTTTCTCTCCACCTTTGATAAAATTGCAGGCAGGTGTACCTACTGTTTTTTACCCTAGTCAGGGAAACGGTGAAAATTGTAGCCATGTCCAGATGTTGAAAAGGTGTTTGACTGCCGCTACTTGGCGCAAGTCTTCTAGTGGAAAAATCCAACTCGGAGACTGTCTTGAATCTGCAAATGGAGCTTTTACCTACAAAAGTCTCTTATTTAATTGGACTGAAGTATTTAATCTATGATGGAGAATGCTAGGGCAGCCTTTCAATGTGCAATGAGTTCAAGCCTCTGTTCCCTAAGCTCTGTTTGTTTGCTGTAAGCATTCAGAAATTCTGTTCTGCTTCAAAGAAATGTCAGGCACATTTTATGATGGTGTAAAATGTCCATTGCATGACTACATTTATATGTAAATATGCACAGTCTAATTTGACACAGTTTACTTTTCTGGAAATAATTTACATTTACAGCATGTAGAAGGCGTCCCTATCCGGAGTGCTATGTACTCTCATTACCTCCTGCTAGTACAAACAGGCAGCAACCCAAGAACACATCCATAAACTGCTCCATAAACCAGCGTTGATTTTTATTTCAGCAAATAGAATATGCCGTGGTATTTAATAAGTCACTTAGCACATACTGCCATTGATTTCCACTGCATTCAGGACTGCATGCTGCTGTCTGCCTGGCTCTACAGACTCTTACGTACTGTACATCACCAGAGTTGAAAATGTGACATTATGTTGCATCACGTCACTGTCTGTGTGAATGAACGGTGTGTTCCTGTTAGAATAAACAGTTGTTGTAATCCTCTTAATCCACCTGGCTGCCTTTGCCACACAAACATCACTCTGACATGCATATTCAGGAAATGTAGTCAGTCCTCTTGTGATGGGGAGTATTTTTTTAAAAGGCAGTACTGGTCAGTAGCTCCACCTAGACTAACTGAGTGATGTCTGTTCCGCCTTTTAATTTTCCTCCTTTGACGGGTTTAGTGCCGACGTTTGCGTCGTTCCTGAAGGAGGTGGACTCTCCGTATGAAGTGCATGACTATGTACGAGCATATCTCGGGGACACGCCCCAGGCCAAGGACTTTGCCAAGCAGTTCCTGGAGCGTCGTGCCAAACAGAACGGCAACCAACAAATACCTCTGCAAAGCCAGCAGCCGAAAAACCATCAGGTTGGTATGAATTCCAGGACGGTATGAAATATTGCTGAGCTCATTTAGTGCAGAAATAGCTAATTTGCATTTCCTTCTTAGTAATTGGCCATGGACTGAATTTTCTCCTGAGTGTTTTGGAAAACTCAAAACTTGAATACGAAATGATATATTGTTTGAATATCTAATATTCTGATAAATGTATCATTTATGATCAATTTAATAGTGCTTTGAATAAGAAGTATGCTATTTCAAACAGACATCTTAGTGATTCCAACCTGGGCTCAGAGGAAAGACTCGTGTCCCTGTGGTTGCCTCAGGTTCTGTAAATGGAAAAATCTATGTAAACCACCAACTTGTAACCAATCAGGACAAGGAGCTTTTTGTCCATTACCTAGGCAACATGTTGTGGAGATGTTTTTTGAATGCACACTGATGTCCTTGTTTGAATTTTGAATAAAAAAAATGATCCCAATGAGGCACTGGGGATTTGGGTTTGAACCCTGGCCTGGCCTGGCCTTGCAACATAAAGGTTGTTTGGTGCAGTTACGCAATTCTGCGTTGCACTGGCCCCCTGTCCATAGAGTACCCGTGCCTGCGCATGAGTTCCGGAACCTTCGGGACCACCTGTCTATGCTGCAGCAGCTACCACTGCTGAGCCCTTAGATGGACTGGCGTGCACTTCCGCTGCATCCAATGAATTCTGGTATTGGATCCGGACCCTGCCATGTCACTGACCAGGGTAGTGGGGAGAAGAAGAATAAGCCTTAATACAGATAACTTCCACCATAATAAGTTACAATGCTTTGTGGGGCCATCCTGTATGAGATTAGTAGTACTTTTTCAGAGGAAGTCTGTGGTTATGTTATTTTTAACTGTGTTTTTGTGTACTCATTTTTCAGGACTCGGTATGGGGTGTGAACCAGACCGTTTCACAACCAGTGTTTCAGTCCAATCACTCCTCCAGACAGCAGCAGCAACTGCAGCCGAGCTTTGAGACTGTTACCTCTGGCAAAAAGAAAAAAAAGCAGAAGATGGTCAGGGCAGATCCCAGTCTGTTAGGTGAGTCCACGATTTATATGAAATTTTAGTGTAATGGGCATATACTGGGGGCATGTCATGGGTGGTCTCCATACTTCATTCAACTTGACTGTTTGCACATAGACAAAAAGTCAACAGATAAATCATTGCATGTTTTAAATTTTTAAAAGTAAAACATTTATTTTAGACAGATGTAATAGATTTCATTAAATAAAGTACTTGCATTTAAAGTACTGTGCAAAAGTCTTAGGTCACCATTAGATTAGATATATTGTTGTTTTAGTAATGTTATAATGACTATATTTAATTATTTCTCAGTCTCACTATCATGTAACCATAAAATATAGGAAATTTGTAGTATTTAACAAACTGAAAAAAGCCTGCTCTCATAAGCTACAGTGTTAAGTATTTAGTCTGACCTCCCCTTACCACTTGAGCAATAGTAGTCAAGTCAAGTCAGATTTATTTATATAGCGCTTTTTACAATGGAGCATTGTCTCAAAGCAACTTTACAAGTTTAGATTATCTCCTAATAACTACGTCCAATCCCAAATTGAGCGAGCCTAGGGCGACAGTGGCAAGGAAAAACTCCCTAGTTCTAGGAAGAAACCTTGGGAGGACCAAGACTCAAAAAGGGACCCAAACCTCCTTGGGCGGCGTAGATGATAAATCTAAGAGCGAACCTAAAGTCATGGACGTCAAAGTTCGAATAGAATGTGGAAGTATGCACATCGACATTAATAGTAGTATTGGCAACTTCATTGGGCTTTCAAGTTGACCCTTCTACAATCTGAAGAAGCTTAATCAGGAATGGTCAGTTTGGAAGACTAGCATGCAGAAAAGCAGTTTTTTTCAGAAGGGGAACAGAGTGAAAATGGCGAAGATGTGCTAAAGCTCACAATGATTGGAATGAAGGTCAGTGGAAATGAGGTATTATGGACGGACAAGTTATAGTCAAACAGTCGACAGTGTTATATATGGTCATTATACCACTGCTAAAACATAATGGTGGGCTTAGACTTTTGAACAGTAGGCTACTGTACGTTATCTTGTAGCAGATAGATTTATAACTGATACAAATTTGGAACGTACATCCAAGCAGTTGAGGATTAAGGGCCTTTCTCAAGCATGCAACATTGGCATATTGGTGCTGGAGCTTGAACCCTGGATATAATGAATTGTTCTCTTAGCATTTTTGTTAAAACGTTTTATTTATTTCACGTTTTGTTCTGTTTGTAACACTGCAGGCTTTTCGGTCAACGCCTCGTCTGAGCGATTAAACATGGGTGAGATCGAGACCATGGAGGACTTTTGAGATCTGCTGACAAACTCCCTCAACCTACTGACTATCCGTTCACAAAAGCTGCCATTTACCAAGAAATGCTTTTTTTTTTTTTTTGGTTTTTTTTTGGTTTGTTTGTTTTATTTTCTCCATTTGCCCCTTTTCTTACCCACTGCCAACTACTGCATGTTGATTCCAGTAAGGAGTGGTGGTATGGGAATCTCCTTACTACAGAAGAAAATGTGAATTGGTATGGCTTGCCTCAAATTGCAAAAGAACCAAAAGTCTTCTGTATTGGTCAAATACAAAGTGGTACACAGGAGCAGAGGGAATCTTCGGATTCCAGTGTCACGTGTGAAGTGTATTTGATACGAATATTTTCGTAAAGAGTGATTCAGCTGTATCCCCAACTCTCCAGGTTTTTTTTTTTCTTTTCTTTTCTTTTTTTTTTTTAAATGCGTGCATTAAAGGAGTCCATCGGCCTAATTAGAAAAAGTAACCTATTTACCCATCCTGATATTTTTATTTATTATTTTTTTCCCTTCTCCTCCCTTTACCCTTTTGTCGTTTGTTGGCAGATGATGACAACAGCATAGGACCTATGGGCGTATAATCACCGCCGTCCTGTTTTAAGGACGTGGGTACAAGCTCCAAGTAGTTATCCAGTTCTTGTAAAATATTAGGCTGTTTAAAAAAATAAACTTTCAATTCTGCATCTGTATTATAATATATGAAAACAATGAACCAATGGAGTCATACTTTTTTATTGCAGTATGGAAGAAATAAATGACAGTCTCTTGTGTGGGCTGTTCCACAACACCTTGTATCTGTACATATATGGTGCTTTATATTCGACCAAGATGTCCAGTCAGGATTACCTAGAAATCAAAAACTTTTTCTGTTTTTTTTATTTCAATGTGTACAAATATGCAATAAGTGCCATTCTTACTTCATTTCACTGAATTATTTGTTTGTTACATCATGGTTCAAATGCCTTCTGATCCACGGCAACACTGACTGGTCCTTACTACAACCACTTACACAGATGAACCAAATCATAATGACCACCTACCTCATACGCAGTTGGCCCTACATGTACAACCAAAACATCTCTGACCCACAGAGTCGTGGACTCTACTCGGCATCTGTAGGTGATCATGAATGGACGTACATGGTATGCAGTGATGTTTAGGGAGGTGGCACGTCAAATTGATGCGCACACAAATACCTGGACCCAGGATTATATAAGTCAAGTCAGATTTATTTCCATAGTGCTTTTTACAATGGAGCATTGTCTCAAAACTGCTTTACAATTTTACATTGTAATTTAATATCTAAGGCCAATCCCAAAGTGAGCAAGCCTAGGGTGACTGTGGCAAGCAAAGACTTCCTAAACGTCGAACCTTGAAGGAAGAAACCTTGGGAGGACCAAGACTCAAAGGGACCTATCCTCCTTGGTGGTTTAGATGATATATGTAAGAATTAAACCAAGTTATCTAATGAATACGCTTATAGCAACAGTTCAAATAAACAGAAGTTAAATAAATATTAACAGAGAGAACATATTTAGTAACAATAGTGAGCATGAATAAAAAGCTGAATAGAATAACAATGTGCATATAGGCATTATTTAGTTCAGTCGCTGTGGGATTTGTCCTGGACGGGAACATTTTGGTGGCATGGCATGCTCAGTCATTGGGTGGAGGGAGAGTTACAGCCCTCTTTGGTTAGGGTAAATGTGTAGTGGAAGAACAGCTTAGGTGGAGCTGAGGCAGGGGAACCTCTTAGTGTGGGCTGAAACTGGTACTGAAACGAGATCGGAGAGAAAATGTAGTTAGTTATTGTAAAGGGCCTGTTAACAGAAAATGTTTGAACCACTAATACGAAGTGCAGCATGAGACTGCGGCAGCACTAACTATAGTGGCGTAGCTAGAAAGAGGAGAACACAGCCAAGAGGGATCACATGAGACTTGGACAACCCACCTTCTCAGCAATCATCAATCCTGAGTGATCATACTTTAGAGGAAGGAAGACAGCAGCCAACATCTCAGATCACAACCAAACTCTGATTATGAACCCCTGGTCCTGCCCTTTGTCTAATCCAAAGATGCACAACTCAAGATCAGATGAACCAAAGCCCAGTCCACCAGACACTTATGGCCAAAGGCCAAGGCATGACTCCAGGAATCTGACCCAAGTCAAACCAGAAGCCTGGCTAAATAATTATGCTTTTAGTCTAGGCTTAAATTTAGAGCATGTTTGAATCCCGTTCTAAATTAGGGAGTTTATTCTATAGCTGGGGAGCCATGTACAAAAAAGCCTTTCCTCCTGTTGTGACTGTTTTAATTCTAGGAACTGAAAGAAGTCCTGCACCTTGTGTGCGAAGAACATTATCCAGGAAATATTAATCACTCAATCTCCAGCTTGTCTTTGCCCCACAGTACAATCTGATGTCATCACTTCCCTAGGTAAATGTAGCACACCCACAGCTGTGCGTATGATATAAAAGGAAGCAGGACTTGTTGGACCAGATGGGTTTCTTCCATTGTTTCAAAGTCCAGTTCTGACACTTATGTGACCATAGTAGGCACAATTGAAGATGGACCGAAGTTAGAATGCGCATTTTGACTGGTCTGCGACTACAAAGCACCCATACCCAGCAGGGTGCAACATTCCTCCTCCTAAATCAGCATCAAAATTTCTTTGACTTGTACCACAGTAGTCCCTCTGCCATTTACAGCAGACGTGACCTTAGTTGGCCTAACTCACTAATGAACACTGGGCACTTGACAACCTGTTGCCGGATCAAGGTTTGCCCCTCAGACCACTGTTAGCAACTGACCAGGATCACCCCAAAAAGCCCACAAGGACATATTCTGACCAAGTTATTTAGCGTTAACAGTTCCTCTTTTGTTGGCATCGTTCAGGTCCATATGCTTGCTCATTTCTCTCACATCCAACACGCTGAATGTGAAGATCAAATGTTCACTTATTGTCTGATACAGTTGTTCTCAAACTGTGGTACCAGTACCACTGGTGGTACGCCAGATGACCTCGGAAAATGTACTTAGTAATTATTTAATAATTAAGGAATAGTTAAGATGACTGCCTTGAATAAATAATAAATAATTAATGTAAATATATTATATCATGGCGGAAGGTTGATGATGCCAGGAGCAGTGAACCCAAACCCGGTAAAAAAAAACACAGCTGTTGAATGCATTGAAGATAAAGTGAATTAATTGCTGGACTCAGCTAATTAATCCTGGTGTGTGTGTGGGTGGTGTATGTGTTTCTGCGATGAGACTCGTAGGTGGTACTTGGAGGTTTTGGTTTGATGATGGTTGGTACTTGGTCTAAAAACTTTGAGAACCCCTAGTCTCGTGTATTCCAGACACTGACGTGCAGTTGCGATGAGGTAATCAGCATTCGACATGTGAGTGGTCATGAAGTTTTGGCTCATCGTGTGTTGGTGTGTTTACGAAATTGCAGTATTTTCTAGCTTTTTATTTATAGATTCCCCAAAACAAGAAATGCCATTGCTAAATTAAAGAACAAATAATGTATGACCAAGAATGGGTAAAACTGGTAGCACATAAAATGAGAGAGATTGAGGTTAAAATGCCCAGTGTGAAGCAGGACGTTACTAGTGCCGTCACTAGTGTAGATACTTTGCACATAGTGTTTACATTTAAACCATAAAATTAATTAAATCACAATTTAAACACATTTAGTACAGTACAGTACAGTAATTCTTATATTTTATAAATTTTGAGAAATTGAAAACGAAGTGACGTTGCCATGTTTTCTGCCTCTCGAGACTGCAATTCTCTCTTCTGTCAGCAAGTGTCGCAAAGGATCGTTTGTACTGGTCTGTCGTTAAGACGTTTGTTTTCTACGTTATAATTCTTAAGACTGCGGCTATTAAAACGAATGGACGTTGATCAGATAGTTGTTAAACAGCGCATACCTGTAGTTAATAACAAGGAAGTAGGTGGACAATGTTCCTGAATAGTGTGTTTTAATATTTCAGCCACACTCAGGGAAAACATTGCAAACGCTATAGGCATACAACAGCAAATGGAGTATGACAGCAATGCCAAATAACGTGGCCTTTACAAGTCAGTGGATCAAGCTGTTGACCTGCTAGTGTTTGTATAAAATTGCGCAACAGCAGCTTGGATAGAAACGCCAACACAAGCTCACAGAATGAGACCAACAAATAGTCTTTGGGTTGGAGCACACCACAGAGTTCTAAAACTGCCCCTGAAAGAACTGTCTACCTGGAGCTTCTTGTTTTCTATGTCCAGTTGGGAATGTTTTTCCATGTTTATGGCCAAGTATCCATCAGACTTGCAGCAATAAAAATGAAGCAGTGCTAACATTTTGGGTCACTCAAAATAGCTGTATTTATTTGGTGAACATTGTGAAAATGGCAAGACCTCAGTTTTAGAAACTGACCTGACTGGGTGGATTTTCTTAATTACAAAATACTGCAGTTAATTATACACTATAGAAACATTACGCATTAACTACATATACAATCTTTCTTGTGTCCAAAGTGTGCATTTTCAGTCTGGCAAAAATGCTCAGAGAAGTATATACACTTTATTAGGTACACCTGATCAACTGCTTGTTAATGCCAATATCTAATCAGCCAATCACATGGAAGCAACTCAGTTCATTTAGGCTTGTAGACATGGTCAAGATGACCTGCTGAAGTTCAAACTGACTATCAAAATGGGGAAGAAAGGTGATTTAAGAGACTTTGAATGTGGCATGGTTGTTGCTGCTAGATAGACTCATATTTCAGAAACTCCTGAG